>JANHFO010007019.1:211228-223028 GCA_032468095.1 Pareas carinatus
TTTGACACTGACTTTCTGACACCACACAGCAGGCCTGGACAGAATGCTCTTGCCAAAAGTCTGAACTGATTACTTGCAGAGGTCTTTCAAAATCTATCCATGGGCTGCACAAAATTAAACCGTGGCAGCTGTTTCCTCATCTTAAAGTAATAATAAGGCTGCTCCGGGCATAAGGGGACTCTTGTTCTGTATTTCCCCTTCCCTATCAGCTACTCCTGCCCCGGAAACTATGAGATGATATTGATGGAAGAGAATGTATGATGATATTCTTACTCTAAAGTATGATATACTTGGATTACCAATTAGTTTTAAGGAAGTGAGGGTGGACTGACAGCAAGCTCAGAGAATTATCAGCCAGAAGAATCTATGGCAGTCCTGTTCCCATTGTACCGAGATAACATTACTCAACCCTTGAACTATCCAATATGAAGACGACTGCTTTTAGCATTCTCAGCGACAGCTAACATGGTTGAGGAATTCTGGGAAGTGAAGTCCACACACTTGGCTGATGCAGAGATGGGTAAGCTGTGTCAGAGATTTCCAAGTATATAAAGTGTTCTCCTGCTTCCAGTTTATATATGATACACTAAGCCAGACTACTGGTCACCTAGCCTAGCCCTGTGTCACATTTGGATTTCTTCAGGCTAATTTTTTTCTATCCTTCCTATATCACGTTACTATATTTAGGGATTAAATTAGGAACTTTATGAAATATCCCCTTGTCTCAGTTACTATATTATCTCCAATATTTGTAGCAGAATAGGATAGGGAATGGCGCAATTCCGTAATTCCTCTGGTTCTTGTTGGATTCAAAAAACTATTGCAAAGGCTTCAATGAAAGTTGGGATTTATATGCCATAAATACATTTCTATTCCCTGTTGAATAAAAGAACAACTAAAGAATGCAAGAATGAGTATTCATAATGAATTCATTAATATATGAATCTATATGAACTTTGATCTGCAGGTAAGGTCCCACTTCAAATGGAGATAGAGTTAGTTTTACTAAAAGCAGAGTATTCTTGCTGTGGTCCTTGTGTCTAAAAATGCCCTTTTCTGAAAATAGCTCTCTTTCTCCTGCTTTTTCAAAGGCAGATTTTACTTTCAATGATGCTTCAAAACAAAGGACTGATGTAATAATATGGCTGTTTCCTAAACAGATTGATTTACTAATATATTGTTATTGTTGTTATTAACATTATTACATACATTGAACTGCTTATTTTTATTATTCTCTGGGACAGCTTAGCGAACTAGTCACTTATTCCTTTCTGGTAAAGGCCTAGCAGCTTAATCCAGTTTCCCAGCATGAGAGAAAGCAAAATCCTGTCCAAGTGAATATTCAGGATGGAATCAGCAAATACTCAAGCAGATCTTTCACATTCAGGTTTTGGTTTAGATTTGGCTATTACAAGTCCTTGTTCTCCTGAGTGGAATTTTGCTTTGTGAACAGAACTTTTCTTACCTCCACAGAGAATCCCCTTGGCCTTCAAATGTGTTCCAGAGATGAGGAAACCAAAGGGAAGAATATGAAATATGGCATTTAGAGCTGCATCAGGATGTGTTATGTGTCTTCTGCCTCAAATAGTTTCCACTAACTCGGAGAATCTTTGGAACTGTGTCATAGTGAGCAGTTAATATTCCTGTTATTCTAAACAGCTGCCATCTGTCTTTGTCTGAAGGAGATGGCTTTGTGAGGTGACATTACTGTCAAAGCATCCCCATACTAATAGTTTACCAAGAGGGGGGTGGGGTGGCAAAAAAACAAGCAGAGTTTCATAGTGCTACTAACTCTTGGGCGATTCTTGTCGTTCTCCAGATTTTAAAATGAGTAAAAATATATAAATAAGTAACACAAAATTAGTACAAAGTTACATCTTCTTTCTATATTATCACATGAAAACAAGTCACCTCCACCCATTTCTTATTAAAAATAGTTGAAGGCTCATTTGCAATTAAAAGTATGTGGGAGGCTATCTGTTGGATCAAGCTTTCTTTCTTGAAAGGACTCCTGATTTGTAGTAGATATTACAAGATTATTTTTTTTAAAAAAATCTGCATGTTTAACCTTAGCCACCTTATTTTAATTATAGTGTACTCTGGATTTTCAAGGATACCTGATTCCATCCCTTACTCAGTTTCTGCAATTATGGAAATTGCTACCAAGCACAAATCTATATAAAATTTTGACACTGGCCAATATCATGTTTGAGTTAAGATTTGGATTAATTCTTACCAAGAATATCAACCATACACTGGAGTTGATGAAAGTGATCAAAATACATTCCTTTTTCCCTATACGGGTGTATAAACAGTATACTCATAAAATATGCATAACTGTAAGTAGTATTGTAAAAGAGACAAATGCATACAGAGTATACATGAAGCATGATGGGCAGTAGAGGTCCTAAACCTCTAAATTTCTAATAGTGTGCATGAACAAATGAAAGGTATTGCTTTTATTGATTATTTATACACTTGTACAAAGAATAGGACTGACCACTGTTAATATAATTTTATCTGGTCCTAGACAGGTCTTTTTAAAGCCCATCTAAAAAGATCACTGGAAAGTTTTTGCAAACATTGCTAAAAGTGTTATATACTGTATATGGCATGATAGTAATGACTGAGATATATCTACAAATATTTTTAAAACTAGTCTGCAGATGTGACTGGAGATCAATGCCAGTTCATGAAAATATTTCAGCAAATGTAAAGGTTGTTATAAAGATGTTCTTCCTGGCTTTACTGAACAATGGAACATAGCTTATATTCTTGTGAACTTTAGCTGTCACATTTCCTATAAAAATAGCAGTTGCTTCTATTAATCACAGAATGACACCATCAAGCATCTAAAAATCATATTTCTTGCATCTAAATAGAATAGTTGTACATTTTTGTAAGGTTATGTACTTTACAAACATTAGATGGACTCCTGAGCATCCAACATCTTAATAAACAATCCAGAGTGCTATTGCAAAATATCAGGATTGCTTTCATACCAGACATTATTAGTAGTTAATGAATTCGAAACTGGTATTCTTAATTAGATATTTAATAATCTTTTTCGGAAATTTTTTTTGCGTAAGCGTATGCATAATACCACATCCTAAACAATTCATAAGAAAAACAAAAAAGCCTGGACAGTGGATATGGCAGTAACAGTACCTGGAGAAAGAACTGGAGAAAATCACAAAGTATAAAGACCAGCAAACGTGTAGAACCACTGTGGCAAAAGAAACAAAGACAGTTTTAATAGTAAAAAGACTAGATAGGTGGTTAAAAATGCCAAGTCCAATCTAAATACCTGAGTGACTGAGCAATAAACCATAACAATTGCACTAGTGTAAGAAAGTAAAAGACTCATACGGCATTTTATGATTTTTTTCTAGTTTTTTTTGTAAAACTATAAAAACATACTGCATTAACAATTATTGCTTTGAATCATTTGCTGGTGTCAGTCTCTGCTTAGTAGTATTGAAATTACACCAGGCAGACTCCTGTCATCCAGACAATTCTTCTAGACGTCTTGAGTTTCAGGTAGTGATTGTGCAGTTTCAGAAAGAGGAGGTAGCGGGCTCTGCGGTTTACTAAGGGAAATTGGTTTTGATTGATTAAATGTATCATCCGCTTTGTCAGTTTGAGGAAGCTCAGAACTCTCCTGATCCATTTCTGGAGTTCTGGGGTCAGTCTTGGTTTCCAAATCCATTGCTGGTTTTGATAAGTTTGTAACAGAATGTGGTGATGTCTTCTCGGCATCAAATGAATCAGCATGGGCTGAGGTTGCACCATTTTCGACTGGGGCTCCTTTTTCTGATTTGAGGTCCTCCAGTAAGCCTGACCTGGGTATAGAAGGCATTATCTTGCTGTCTGTTTTTTTCTCTGTCAAAACAATTGTGCCCTGTTTCTAAAAAAAGAAAAACAATGTAGATATTAACCAGGGGAACTTAAATGGGAAGGTAGAGCTACAAGTAGAATTAATTTATAAGTTCAAGTTTGGAACAACTTCCTTCTTGTCTCCTCTAGCCATAACCTACATTTTTCTTAGCAAAAAAATAACTTGCACTATCACATCTTTGGATCTGCAAAATATGGGAAGGGTAAAACAACATGTGAAGAGAGAAGTGCACCTCCCAGATTGAACTCCCCCCTGCCCCCCCGGTCAGTTCCAGGATTCTCTTGCTCACAGCATGTGTGGCTCAATTCTTATTTTTGTTGGGCACTAAATTTCATTTTTTGCTATGTCCATATGGATATAATTCTAAACTGTTTGCTTTTGCACGAGGAGAAATTTATGACTGTTTCCCAAATGACTTTGAACATTACAGTCACTGGAGAACAACGGGATTTTTTTTTTAAAGAAAAAAATAGAAAAAATAATTAAAAAAATTGGATCCAGCTTCTCATAGATTGCCTCAGATAAAAATATTTAAATGTTTGCTGGTTTGAATATTAATCTTCTGATTTACCGAATTGATTGTTACCTCTCTTTTTTTTCAGTTGGATTGAATCTCCCTGATCTTTCCTTCAGGTGAGACTTGACCTCTGTCTCTTCTATTTCTTTTTCATCTTAGTTTTTCAAATAGTTCCTAGCATTCAGCTTCCTGATCTATGGTTTGTATCATACCTCAATTTTAATCCTACCCAATCAGCTCTGAGTGTTAAATATTGTAGGTACTCACAAGTACATTCTATAACCCAGTTTTCAGCATTCTGTCACACTTCAGTAAAACCAGTGACAAAAAAGCCAGGTTAGAGCTATGCAGAGTGGACTGAGCCTGACTCATAAAGGCTGCCGTCTTTAGGGGTGAGACTAAGATTTAGCACCACAATTGCCTTTTTAAAGGCTACCTTCTATTAAAAAAATCAAGGACATATTTATAACCTATCCAAAGAAATTATTAGAAATTTGATTTTAAAATGTAATATATTTGCTTTAAAAGTAAAAAAAACCCTGAATATAAAAACCAATTTTATCAGTAGTATGTTTTAAAATTAAAGCTTGCTTTTTTCATGCAGCTGGAAATGTTAGATTTAACTGTTTTGTAAGCAAAGGTTTTATTTCTGTTTAGCTGAAAGGCAAAGTGATTACAATACAAGGCCTTTGTTTGCCTTGGAAAAAAATTTAAAAATGGGAATCGTGGACGACAGTCCAGTTGGGCATAGTTCTACTGAATTCACTGAGGCATGTTTCAGGTAAATGCAGCATTAAGGCCTTTCTGTAATATGATGTGATTCAGGTCAGTTATTTTATGATTGGCTGCAAGGGGAATTGGTGTTGCTTTTGAAGCAAAGAAAACAAGGATGGCGACTTGCATCATAGAATCAATTGTCCCCCAGTGCTAGCAACTCCCTATCTTTTTTTGCTGTTGCTATTTTGCCCAAGGATCTTAAATAAGGCAGTGAAATCACAATATGCCAATCTCAGTGCTTGTATTTCTTTCTAAAATCATGGGGCCGGACAGACAGTAGGTATATTAATTACAAATATCCAGATACCAGCAAGGTTAACATGTGTCAGAACATTCCCTGGAGCTCAAACAATGTATTGGAGACTTTGGAATAAACACATCCTTCTGGCTTCCTGATTAATGTGAATAGCACAGGATGCACATTGCTTTACCTTTCCTTGAAAGGGGATGCAGGGAGTTGCTCTGGCATTATAGTTACATTTGAAAGTGAGCTGCTCTTGGAAAAGTCTCGGAAGGCGATTCGGCAGTTGAGGAGATGCAAGTGGAACTGTGATTAAAATAACAACCACAACAGAAAAAAACCTCATATAATGCAATTAAATATATCATATGCTTTTAGATAAATGTGTAATAACATTTACGACATGCATCAATCATACACAAAACAATAAGGCTAGTACTGGTAGTCCTCAGATTACATTCATTCATTTAGTGACTGTTCAAAATTATAACACTGAAAAAGTAACTTATGGTATGACTTACAGTTGATACACTTATGTTGGTTACAGCATCTCATGGTCATGTGATCAAAATTTGGTAGCTTGGTGACTGATATGTAGTTGTGATGGTTGCAGCGTCCCAGGGTCATGGTTTTTTTTTTTGTCAATCTTCTGACAACCAAAGTCAATGAGGAATCCAGTGTCTCTTAACAGTCATGTTACTAATTGAAATGCAGTGATTCTTTTAACAACTGTGGCAGAAATGTCATAAAATGGGGCAAAATTCACTTAACAACTGCCCTTGCTTAGCAAAGGACATTTTGGGCTATGGTTGTAAGTTGGGGATTACCTGAACAGTAGTGAAAAGAAGGAAGGATTAATGAGGAAGTTCCACTTTCAGAATTCTCTTTCTGCTATGGAAGTTGCAAGAATTGCCTCTCAAAGCCAGACTATCCATCACAAAGCGTCTTGCAATGTATTGCAAGTGACTCTTTGTGTCTTACACTAGTTAATGCAGTATAATCCCCTTCCACCTGCATGTTCAGCTAACAATTTCTTCCTCCCTAGGACGTTTAGGTACTGTTCAGAGGAGGAAATTGTCCAAGAGTGCATATTTGTCCTCTCTCATATTCTGTCTTTCTCTCTGTCCTGTATATACATAAACACAAACACACATGACAGATACTGTAAGCCCACTTCTGAGTTATGAAGCTAATTTAACCTGTTATGTACCCCAGAGTTCTTGTTAGGTCTGGGTTCCTTAGAGAAAGAGTGGAGTACAGGTATAGTATGTCAGGGGTCCCTAGCGAGGATTAGGAACCGGGATTTGCAGCTGGAGGTCTGCAGGGGGCGGGCTAGGACAGGAGCGTGACGGGAGAGAAGCCATTTTGCCCAGTGCAAAGGTTCCTTGTCGGCTTGCAATTGGCTTCCAATTCTAGGGCTTTGCGTCCTTCCTCCTCTTCCTCCTCCTGCTCTTTCTCCTACCTCTTCCTCCTCCTGTTCTTCTTCCTCACTTTTGTCATCTCCTCTTCCCAGGACCCCAACCTGGCTCACACTCTATCGTGCAGCTCTCCAAGTTTGCAAACTAAGCGCGTAAGCCCTGCTTACACCGAGGAGGAGGCGGGGCGGACAGAAGCTGCCTTTCCCCTTAAGCGGTGCATCTCCAAGGGAATCCCTCTCTCATTTGCACCTTTTCCAATGCCACTGAGCTTGTGTAGTGCTGGGTTAGTTTGGTCTCTCTTTTGCGGGGGAGGGATAGTTTTCTCAGCACTTCCTCAACGTGCTGGTTCTTTGGCTTGTTCTGCTGGAAGGCTGAGTTAGGATTGTGTCTTCTCTTCTCCCCACTTCCAGTGAAGGTTTCTCTCTGTCTTCTAATTTTCCTCCAGAGCAGAACAAGAGAGCCTCTTCCCATGAAGACTTTTCTATGTCTTTATTTCCTTCCCCTCTCCCTCCTCCCCAGTCCGTGAAAAAATTGTCTTCCATGAAACCGGTCTTTGATGCCAAAACGGTTGGGAGTTGGGGCTCACTGTAGTATGTGCAAGTTGCGTATAGTGGAAATCTTTTCCCAGAGAAACATGCATGGTTTTTCACGGTTAATATTTTAGAAGGCCTGAATACAGTTTTATTTCTGCCTGAGTTTTAATTAATTATTATGCTGTGCTTGAAAAAAATCATCAGCTCCTGATGATTTGAAATACATGCAGAAAACAGCTAAATAAATCCCACTGTACACTTTTCTGGGAAACTGATACTGTTTTCTATTTACGATGAAACTGCAAAGGTCTTAGGTTATACGCTTAAAGCTAGGTTTACGGAAAAGAGCTGTATAATAAACCTATAAAGCTGTTTTACAATGAGGCAGACCATTAGACATTTATTTTACTATCCTTTAGGTGCTAACTCTGTTACTCTTTTACTCCCATTATGGGTAGCATAATTTTTTCTTTACACTTGATTTGTAGTTTTCTTTCAGCTGTTGTTCAGCTTTCTTTTAGTATTGTATTTTATTTAAGTGAAATGGATGCCATATTTGATTACTAACCAAGGAGGTGATAAAAGGCAAGATATATTATAAATTTGTTGTTTTGTTTATCACAGTATTTCCAGTTCTGATTGGCCATAATTTCCCAAATTGATTTTAAATCTTTTCTTAGCTCTGTCACTGCAGGTCTTTTGTAACTGGGAATTCCAGGATTATGCCTGAGATTTTTCTTGGCATAGCGTATGCATCTATAAAAAGCTCTATCTCAGAATGTCAACATCAACATCAAAGAACTGGTAGGTATATCACTGGGGTAGGGGGCATAGTTCCTCTTGGCCAGAATATATATTTAGTTTATTTACATACTGAATATTCATCCTTAAATCACATTGATTGTCTTCCACTTGTTCCATCAGCTCCACCCAGAAATCAAACAATGAGGGGTCATCCCTGCATTGCTTCCTAATCAACCTCCCCTGCCCACAATAGATTGATATAATAAGGTTTGTTGCAATTATCTAGCAATCTTTTACAATGTAAGTACACAAAGTAGATAAAGGAAAGGTCTTCTCCAAGTCATCATAATTCTAGATGACTTCCAGAGCTTACACAAAAGTTAACAAACAATTAAGGCCATTTATTACAGAAAAGTCAACTGAAGTCATAACTATGGGTCTCCAGAGAGAAGAGGCAGAGGGAAATATTTTATTTTAGCTATTTCTGAGTGAAAGAGTAAACAGCAGAGCTCTTTTAATATGTAAGTGTCACTCTACTTTTTTTTAAAAGCAGTAAGTAGCATTCTGGAATGGATTCTCTAATATGGAGTTAAGCCATTAACACTTTTTTCTTTTTAAGCATAATCTACTGATGATGTGTGATAAATGTACATGGCAAGAGAATACCCACTGAGGAGAATACTCGATTAAGAAGAGTATGTACTCTCATTTAGTAAATTTAATTCGTGTTACAGACAGATTGGGGAAATTCTCATTAAGGAGAAAACAAATTTCTGTTAAGTGAGAATGCATTCTTGCTAATTACATGAACATAAAAGGCCTTGATGCATCAGTGGAAGATCTAGCTCCAGCCTAATTTTCATTGTAAGAATTATAAGAACCACTGCAATGAACAGGCCCTGAATGATTCACCAAATGGTGCCCAGGATCCATTATTTTTAGGATTTGAATCTAATTCTCCTTTTTAGGATTGTGACTATGGACTCAAATGAATTTTTATTCATTAAATAAATGCATTTAAAATGGAAAAAATGTTACCCTATTTAGAATTTGTAGCATTTGTCCTCCTATACTGCTCCCATACTTAGAGCAGGGCTAGATGTGGGAGCATCTGTCAGGAATAGCTTAAGAGTGAAGCCAAACCAAGTCCATGTTAGGCATGGTCACCCAGGATGCCTTTTTATCCTCTGTAAAAATGTCCATGAAGAAATAATAGCTGTTCTGGGATTCTTGTTTGTCTCAAAATAAGGATCAAAATGTTAACTTGTACTTTCAGGTTAGCCTTCAGCTCCTGCACAATCTGAAAGAACAGGTCATAACTATTTACACAGAATATCTTTTTCTGATTAGTCTATTAAAGAAAAGTTCAACATCTTCAATACAGGTTTTTCTTTCTTTCACTAAACTGTGGCCAAACATCTTGCTACCATCATAATGCTTCAAACATCAGTAGAAACATTATGATAGCCAACAGCAGAAATGAGTGCCTAAATCACATGGAATGATGATAGTATCTCATCTACTTGAACAAGACAGAAATTATGATAAATTCTAGTGATCAAACAGGAAATGGTCACCTTTCACGGAAGTTAAACACCTTTTTGTTCTGGAGAAGAAAATAAAAAGAACTTCCGATTTCCTTTCTCTCCTTTTCCTGTGAGAAGACTATGATGTTGACATACAAGTCTTGCTTTACGGTCATTCTTAGAGCAGAGTCTTTATCAATTTTATTAACATAAGCAGGCCATTCTGATTTTGATGTTTCAATCCTCTGTTGCTTTTCTTCTTTTCATCTTTCCTAATCTTGCTTTGCTTGTCCCTGATTTATGAAGGAATGCAAGCCACCACATGAAGGTTTATTTGGAGGTAGAGTGTGATGGGGCTGACTCTGTCAAGGTTAGAATTTCTTCCTCCAAGAAAAGAATAGTTTATGATCAATGCATATTATTAGCAAGGTTGCCTGCCCTATTCCACTAACCATCATCCATCTATAACCTAAAATAAAAATAAATGGCCCTAGGAGAGGGCTGGAAGAAAGAAGTCAAAATAGGGCTCGGAAATCTGCCTGAAATGTAGAAAATGCCATTGTCCAGTGATAGAACACTTGCTGTACAGGTAGAAAGTCACAGCAAAGGGCAAAATGGCTCCGTACTGGATAAAAAGCAACACAGTAAATCTACCGTGGGTTGCAAATTTATTTATTTATTTATTTATTTATTGTATTTTTATACCGCCCTTCTCCCCGAGGGGATCCAGGGCGGTGTACAGCCATATAAAACAGCAATAAATACACAAACAACACATTTAAAAACAAATATAAAACCAATAATTTGAAGTGGCTGATTTAGAGACAAATATAAAACCAATTTAAAACCAATAAGAATTCAAAAATTACTAATAACTTGGGCAAGGGAGAGAGTGCAGGTCAGGACAGCCCGGCCTGAGTATGGAAGCACTCGGCATCGGACAAGGGACCTTCTTCCACACCTTGTGAGATCCGGTGTGGGTGCTCACCATTGCCGGTTTGGGCTGTTGCTGCAGCGTCCTCAGAGAAGATCACCGGAGATCGCCAGAGATCACCATTGAGGCTTTTTGAGCGGTCTCGGGCGGTTGTGGCATCTATCAGCCACCGTAGTTCTGAGGAGCAGAGGCTCAGCCGAGGCACTGGGCTTGGGGCTTTGGCGGAGGATCCCTAGGAGTTCCGAGGGGATCCGAGGAGTTCGGAGAAGCCCCTGAGGAGCCTCGCTGATGGAACGGGCGGAGCGGACTGGCCTGTCCAGCATCAAGTCATTGTGAAACTGAGCGGAGCGCTGAGTAGAGTGCTAGCAGTGGTGGGCTATGGCCCCACCCAATGCCGATGCTTTTTGGTCTTGCTACGGCCTGGCGGCAGTGATGGCCAATGGCCCAGCGAACCAGTGGGCCAGTAGAATTCATCTGGTTCCGCAGCAGATGAACATCCCTTTTCCCAAGATGAATCCATGGACCTGGGGCTCCCTAGGGCAGAGTTTGGGGCCCGAGGTGGGAAAGACTCTCCTTTTTCACCATTTTGGTGGGGGACAGAATTTTGGTTGGGGATGAAGAAGATATCTACCAGCTTAGCTGAACTGTGGTGGTGAGCTGAGTGACCTGGCATGTGGGAATGGGAGGAGCAAGAAGGATCCAGTGGATGGTTGAGATGTGGAACTATTGCCATCTCCCCACCCTCTTTAGTGGTGGAACTCTGCCCCCATGGTCACCCTTACCTGCTGACCTGACCTGCATTGTCTGGCCTGAAATGGCTCCCTCCCTCTGGTTGCTGGATGAGCTGGACTATTCTGTTGCCCACTGCTTCTGTCTGCACCCTGAGCCTTTAAGAACTTTAAGAACTTTAAGAACTGTTTAAGATCTCAGAGCTATTTTCATCTGTTCTCTGGACAATGTCCCCTTTCAGACCCGTGCTTCCTGTGTTCTCCTGCCCACTTATGTTGGATGACTGGTATATACTCACCCACCTTCCTTAGGGCACTGTGGGAGTCCCCCCTCTCGCAGGCCTGGCCGTTACATTATCCAGGGCCTACCTTGATGACGGGTCTTGGAACCCCAAGAGGTGGCACGCGGCCAAGGCCAAAAAAAGGAAGTTACAGAATTTTTTAAAGGGGGTTTTAACCAAGGTTTTAAGGGGTTCGGGTGGGG
>JANHFO010007019.1:250182-261458 GCA_032468095.1 Pareas carinatus
AATAAATTATAACTATGCAACAGAACTCAGCATTTTAGAAATAGGTCAGTGAAAAAGAGTGACAAAATGAGATGATAACAGTCCAGAAAACCATTACTTATCTAGCATAACCTAAATCTGCCAATATATCTATGATGTTGTCATCGTATATAATATATATCATCATATATTACTATATGATATGATGCATGAATGTATACAGACAGCAGAAGGTACAATGCTTGTCATAGTTTCTGAAAACTATTGAAAGGCATATAATGTAGTAGACTCTAAAAATTAGACAAGGTAGGACAAGGTAGTAGATGGGGCAAATTACTTTTTAAATGTGATTGAATTAAAATTAAAATTACAGTTTGAAAGTACAGGTTGCCCTCGACTTACAACAGTTCATTTAGTGTTCATTCAGTTACAATGGCACTAAAAACTAGTGACTTATGACCATTTTTCACACCTCCAACTGTTGCAGCATCCGTATGGCACGTAGACAAAATTCAGACGCTTGGCAACTGATTCATATTTATGACGATTGTAGTGTTGTGGGCTCATGTGATCACCTTTTGTGACTTTCTGATATCCAAGGTCAATGGGGGAAGCCAAATTCACTTAACAACCGTGTGACTAATTTAACAAATGTAGAGATTTGCTTAACAACTGTGGCAGTAAAGGTCATAAAATCACTTAACAAATGTCTCACTTAGAAACAGAATTTTTGGGCTCAATTGTGGTTGTAAGTCAAGGACCATCTGTAGTTATAGTGATAACTTCTCATGTAAGTAAATTACCTTACATCAAATATTTTAGTTCTGGGCAACCACCGAAGGATATATGGCAATGGGAATCTCAGAGTATATCACTCAGAAAAAAGGTATGGTTCCATGACGACATGAATTGCTATTAGTTATTTCCATCAATTGCCCAGTTCACACATTGTTTTATTTCATATTCATGCAGGCATGCTGAAATGTGGCAGCAAGAATGAAACACAGCTAAGAACAGATGGACAAATCCTTTGGGGAACCGAACCATCTTGTTTTCATTGCTGTATGTCCCCAAAGGTCCATCAGAATAAAAGATAACATTTCAATGCTAAACAAATGGGAGAAATGATATTGGCTTGCAGATCCTACTGTTATTCTTTCCAGAACCAGTGACCTACACGTTTCCAAGAGATAATCTACCTAAAAATAATTCCAAATAACTTTCATCTTTGATTTGCTTGTATCATGCTCAGCTTCTTTAATAGCTGTCAGAAATCTCAGAACGTTATTGAAAAGGATGTTTCATTTTGCATTTATTTTCTTGAGTAGTGTAAAGTATCTAAAAAGTAACTGTAATTTTTAATATTCTTTGCAAGTATCTTGTTTCAAATGATGTTGCTATTCTTCATTTGCCTTTCTAATTTTTCCCACATTATTCTTGAACTCAGTTGTTCTCACTGCTGTAGAATCCAATTGTTGCAAGATCATTCCAGTTTCTCCACGATGCTATGACATAACGTCTGATTTCCTGATGCCTCAAAGATGTGAAACAAAGTCTTATTAAGATGCTATAGCCATCCAGGCCAATTACCATGCAGGCAAGAACAGATGACGACAGTGGAGACCAAAATAGTGCCAAAAACAGCTTCTGTCTGTTTCATAACAATATGACATGAAAGGCTTTACTGAAAATATCCATAACTCGCAGAAAACAGTTGGAAATCCTATCATGATGGAGGTAGCTGGGTGGTGGATATGCAATTGGGGTCAAAATTCACACTACTAAGTAAGCTTCTGTGAGGTTTTGTTTCCATATCTTTGAGGTATCATGAAATCAGACATTATTTTTTTTCCCCTGGTTGTTATACAGATCATTGCATTTAAGTGAATTCACACAGTCGTTAAACAAATCTAGCTTCTCCCACTGACTGTACCTGTTGGCTGGGAAAGTTGCAAATGGCGTTCACGTGATCCCAGGACACTGCCACCATCATAAAAACATGCTGATTGTCCAGTACTCGGATTTTGATCATATGACGACCGCACGGGGTTGCTACATCAGATGTAACTGCGAATACTGGTCATAAATCACTTGTTTCAGTGCCATTATAACTTCAAACAATCACTAAATGAATGATTGTAAGTCAAGGACAAACTGTGCTCGAAAAAGATGGGCTTCCTTGACATTAGTACCACTGCATAAAAGAAGGGGACGGTGCCCATTAAAAAAGCATTAGATGGTTTCAGCAGCTACCAAAAATTATATTTCAGCCAATGTGGTCACAGTGGTGCACCTAGCATATTTGTCATTCAGAGCAGACGGGGTTTTTTAATATCTCCTCCTGTATCACTAAAAGCCAGTTTGTTATAGTGGTTAAAAGCACGAAGCTAGAAACTAGAGATGAAGCCAGTGCTAGGAAGAAGGCAATGGCAAATCAGTTTTGAAAATTGGTACTGAGAAAATAGCGGGGGATTGTGACCAAAACTTTTTCCTCTAGCATGGCTGCATTGTGCCACCTGAAGTATTGTGGGACAAAGGAGGCTGGAGACATGGGTGCTCAAAAAACAGGCTTTTATTTAACTCGAACAACAGTAAGAACTCCAGCAGCAAGGAAACCCCTGCTGCTGTCTTTTATACTTGGCGCGCCTAAGCGTGCCTTAACCAATCAGAATTTAACAGGCTATTTCTATTCTTTTAGGACAACCCACAGAGACTGGGAGACTTGCTGCCTTCGGCTCCAGGAAGTCTGGTAAGTCCCAGATATAACACCACCAACTGCCAAACAGATATTTATTTATTTTATTTATTTATTATTTAGACTTATATACCGCTTAACAGAGCTTTACAGCACTCTCTAAGCCATTTACACAGTCAGTATATTGCTCCCCAACAATCTGGGTTCTCATTTTACTGACCTCGGAAGGATGGAAGGCTGAATCCACCTTGAGCCAGTGAGAATTGAACTGCTGAACTTGATGGCTAATGGCAGATGGCAGTCAGAAGAAATAGCCTGAAGTGCTGCTTTTAACCACTGCACCATCCTGGCTCCTGCACCATCAGCATACCAGTAGCAGTGACCCAACTCTACAACTACTACTAGCCTCCACATCGTATTCAACAGCAGCAACGATCACTATTTGCTACCTTTCTTGCTGGCTTCCCCCAAGCAAAGTCAATAGGAACCCAGGAAGGAAGATAAAAAGTCGCTGGGGTGAGTCTCTCCCCCTGCTCCCAGCTTTATTTTTCTACTGTTCCAATATAGAAACATGAGCAATAGCGTCCAAGGACCTTCTGTGCCATAACCAAGGAGAGACAAGGAGGAGTGTCAGAGTACTCTTTCCCCTGGAAAAGCCTTCTACGGTATGCCATCATTCAAACAAGTTGTTTTGGAATCTCCACGATGTGGAAATGTCACAAGCACTATTGGTACTACCAGTCTTATCACTGGTAGTCAGAGTACTATCAATGTTACTAGAACTCAAACCAGGAGTTTTCGTCACCCCCCCACCGACCTGCAAAGCCACAACTTGGAGCCTCTTCTGAAAACTGGAGCACTTACATGTAGCCTCTGACTTTCTTCTGCTCACTGAAATAGTCTCATTTGAATAGGGAAGGTTAAAAAGCTATTTGGGTTTGAGTTGGGACCTAGCCTGGACAACAGTGGTATAACATGCTCCGGTGTACATCATCTTGGTCTTAGATTCTGATCCCCAGCTTTAGTTTCTGACTTGCCTTTTCATGGCTATCAGGACTGGCTGTAACCATTTTGCAGAGTGAGAGGTAGATATTCAGTACAGAATTGGCAAAGTATTGTATGATAGAGGATATTGTCCCAGGGTGAAAAAGATTCATCTGCTAGTTCAGTTGTTTTTATATGTGGAATGGCCTGAAGATACAGTATTATCCTTGCCTCAAGCAGCAAAATATCTCTTGGAAGTTCTCAAGCTAATACCCAGATCTGACGCTTTTAATTTTAACTCATATGATGTTATGCAAAGATTTGTAGGGTTTAAGTCATAATCTCCAGTTTCCCTTCATAGAACTACATTTTTCAAAGTTCTCCAAGAAACGAAAATGACTAGTAATAATTTGAATCTTTAACATGGATTTATGCTTACTAATTTGTAATTTCAAATACATTTAGATGAGAAAGATTTTTGTCTTTCTTTTTAAAGATGTGTTACCCACAAAAATGATACACTACTGTGCTGGTTATATCAAAGAATACAAAGGACGGTTTTGCATATTTGAAATAGAAAGAGACATTATGGCCTTAATTAAGTACAAGTCTTAAAAATGCTTTTAAAACATGATATGATTCTTCCAGGGTTCTTCAAGAAAAGCTATAGATTGGAACAGGTGGAAGCTGGATAGGAGCTGACTTGGTAAAAAAATATTCTGAATTGGGATACCAGTCTTAAAAGCTCTAATTAATCCTTTATTTTGTAGACTTTTCAGAAGGCCCTTTATGATGTTTGTCTGAAGAACTGGATAAAAGAACAATCTAGAATGTGAGATATATAATGCAGCATCTAGTAGACCGTGCTAGAACAGTGACATCTAGTGTGGGAATACAAAACAGCAGGTTTGGGGTGAAATAATCCATATTATTTCTTTAAAACAAAATATATAAATAACAGAATCACAAATAAAAGTAATAATTTTCCTTCATATTTATATTATATAATTATCTTGTTTACTATTGTGCATGGACTTGGATATTGACTATTGCAATGTTTTGTAACTCATTTTGATGAGAACGTTAGGAAAAGAAGTCATTTTATAACCTTAAAAGTGTAAAATATGACAAAAACCAGAACAATCCCCCGATGTGGTCACACAACGGCTATTTTCTGCTGAGGTAAAACTAGTGAAAGCAATACTATAATAATCCTCTCACTCCTTGAACTATCAGTGCTCAGCTCTAAGAGCCCTTGTTTATATCTGGGATCCCCTGTATGGTGTCACAGACATTAATGCTCAGCGTAGTCATCTCCTTTATCATCATCTCCTGCCGTCCCACTCTACTTTTTATAATTGTATAACTTTTAAAGATGATTTATATTCTAAGCAAAATTTTAAAAAATAGTATTCTTTTTTCCCCTATGGATGCCTTTAGACACCACATGTTTTCTAGAAAATACATGATGAGTAATGGAATTCCCTTCACCATCTTTCTCCCACTGCTGATGAGGTATGCCCAGCCTAGCCCTATGTGAGGCATTTGCTGACCATGCTAGGCTTTCTTACCAAGTCTGCTCATGCCATTCTCCAAATAACATGCACCGTTCTCCAAACTGCACATGCTATTCTCATAATGCTTTGGAAAGCCTTTAGAAAGCTCCTGAGACCTTCCACAGCATTGCAAGAATGGCATTCGCAATTTGGAAAACAGCAGGCGGAGGTAGCGATTCTCTGTAGCAAGTGGTATTGAGGCTGAAATAGAGACAAAGAGTGGCTGGCTGAGATTATGGAAGCTTCCAGGCCTCTACCCTAGTGCTGCTGTCACTGTCAAAGGGCAGAAATTGGGGAGAGACAGATGGATGAGGGGAACTGAAGCACCCTATGGTCATAAATGTGAGTGGTTGCCAATTGCCCAAATTTTGATCTGGTAGCCGCAAGGGCACTGCAACCATTGTAGCTTTTGTCTCTGGGAGCAAGTACAATTCATTTAATGTCACCATAACTTTGAATGGCCGCTAAACAAAAGGTGGTTAAATTTACAACCCTAATTGGGACCAAAACTTTCATTGATGATGATGATGATGATGATGATGATGATGATGATGATGATGGTGATTTTATTTATACCCTGCCCTTCTCCCGAAGGACTCAGGGCGGCTCACAGGCAACGTAAAAGCACAATACAAACACAACAATAAAAAAACTATTAAAAGCATTACATAAGGCGCCTTCGGCCCGACAATGCCAGCTGGCAACTCCCAGGGGGAGAGCCTTCTCTGTGGTAGCTCCCACCCTCTGGAACGATCTCCCCCTGGAGATCCGTATTATCTCAGATCTTCGTGCTTTCCACCATGCCATAAAATCGTATCTGTTTATTCAGGCTGGCCTGGTCTGATCCACATTACCTCTCCACTTATTAAAATGATTAATTTTATATATTTTAAATTTTTAGATCCGGCTATAAATTGGATTTATATTCTGGCTTTTAAATTTTTGGCCATACTAATTTATATATTGTAATTGTTTTTTAATATTGTGTTGTTTTGTGCGTTGTAGTTTGTGGTTGTTGTTGCTTTTAGATGGCTGTACGCCGCCCTGGGTTCCTTCGGGGAGAAGGGCGGTATAAAAATATACAAGCTGGCCTGTTGGAACAAGTGGGTCTTCAGGGTGCGGCGGAAGGTCCGAATGTCAGGAATCGTTCGTATAGCAGGGGGGAGATCATTCCAGGGAGTGGGTGCCACCACAAAGAAGGCTCTCCTCCTGGGGGTCGCCAGCCGACATTGTTTGACCGGCGGCATCCTGAGGAGGCCTACTCTGTGGGAGCGTGTCCATTGGTAGAATGCGGTCCTGCAAGTAACTGGGCCCTATGCCATGGAGTGCTTTAAAGGTGGTAACCAACATCATGAAACGCACCCGAAAGACCACCGGCACCCAGTGCAGCTCGCGCAGGAGTGGAGTTATGTGGGCGTGCCCACTCGTTCCAAAAATCCCCCGCGCGGCCGCATTCTGAACTAGCTGGAGTCTCCGGGTGCATTTCAAGGGGAGCCCCATGTAGAGAGCATTGCAATAGTCCAGACTAAAACTAACATGCATAAAGTATTATATGATATCATTAGACAAATGTGAATACATATAAAAATGAGAATTCAGTGGTTGATGAGAGTTGACTATTCCATTTCATAAATGATCATAAATGAAAGTTTTGGGGTGTTAAAATTGAAGTTTTGAGGGAAATTGTACAACATTCTGTGTGATGTGACCCAAGTTAAAAGATTATTCTGTTAGGTGATATAAATGGACTGAAAGAAATTTGATGAATGTACAAAAACAGTGACCAGTCATTCAGACCCATGAATGAATAAGATGACTGATGATTATCAGCTTATAAAACAGCCTGTTTTCAAATATCTACTTTAAGAATAAGTCTATTCATGCATGGAAAAGCAATAAATGGAAAAGCATGAGTTTTGGTTATTTATGATAAAAGACTGAGAGAACTTGTGAAAGATACAAGAGTAAGGAGATATTCTAAATGCTGATAGTGTCAAAATGGACACAGAGGAAAAGAGAGAAAGGTGAAAGAAATGAAAGCATAATGACTGCAGGAAGAAAACAAACAGGTTCTATATTAAAATATTGTTACTAGATATATTACTATCACAACAGAATGAATAGGTGTGATAGAAAAGATACTGTGGATTGTATTTGAAATACAGTAAAAAGCATGGTGTTATGAGTACCACTCAAGTATACCTAAAATATAAAAAAGAATGCGATATAGATGAGAAAAATTACACCTTAGATAAAGATTGTTACAAAAAGAGTTAAAGATGCAATATGTATACAGAGAAAAAGATGATTGGTTGGAGTCAAAGAGAACAAAAACAGTTAAGATTGGTAGAAAGAAAGTGGCACTGACAGAAGCAAAAAATTATTTTTTGAATTAAATGAAAAAGGCTAAGCAAGGAGTCTTCAACAAAGTGAGTGAAATCAAAAACAAAACTAGTAAAATGATTTAACCTGAAAAGAGGGACTGCTAGAAGCAAATATGGTTTGAAATGATATAAAAAGATGCATATTAAAAGTAAATTAGATTTAGCTATATTTCTGTTGCTTTTATCTGACATGTTTATCTTCTTTTGCTTATTATTTCTTAAACGTTTTTGCACTCTGCAGAATATCATTCACTCCAAAAGGGACAGAAATTGACTTACTGTTGCCATGCATTGCTGCAATATTAATGGCAACTCTCTCAAGTTACAAACATAACCCTTCTGAGGCACTATTGACCAAGACAACCATGTTCTCCCACTCACTGCTAGACCGATAGTGTGACAACCTCACCTTCCTAGAGGGGCACACAAGAATGCTAATGGAGGAATGAGAACCTTTCTCCTTTCTTCCTCCTTGCTTTCATATGCACAGACTACATAATACAATAACAGCTCAGAATAACTGTAATCATATATAAATTCTACATAGGATGCTATTGTTTGAACCCAGAAGCTACCTTGTGGTCAACAGTATATATTTTCCTCTGTACTCTATTGTTTTGGGCAAATGTTAATAAAGAAATGCTAAACTATTATAGTCATAGTTGTCATCTTCATGTCAACTAAATAAAATAACTTTCCTCAAATAACCTTAAAATTATCGTTTTCTTACATACTTTCATGGGGATAAATCACATTAAATTTTTCTTAGTGACCAAACATAATTTTGTATTTTCTATCTCTCTATATTGCTAGAGGTTATTCATTTCCACATTCATTTTTCTCTTAAAATACCGATGTATTAATAATACCTAAAATTTCATAATTAATCATTTTGTTTCTTTCAGAAGATAGCCCATTTATAGTCCCTAGTTCTGTCTGTCTCTTTCAGTATAAAAGGCAGTTAGATCAGAAAATTAATCATACCTGTACCAGTTGCAGGTTTGTCAGAATTTAGAACATTAAAAATAGTAGAAATTACAAAGTGCTTTAAAATTATTTTTGATTTAAAAATTGTAATATTTGCTTTTGAAAAAATTATTTCTCATTAAAAAAGAAAACATTTTCAAATATCTCACATTCAAATATTTGTATATTGATAACTGCATCATTCAGTCCAAAAAAGTAATATTTATTTTATTTATTTATTTATCAAAGATTTATATACCACCCTTCTCCTGCAGGACTCGGGGCGGTGAACAGCCAAATGAAACAAAAATATCCTATTTTATCAAGTTATTTATAGAGATTGAGACATTACTGATACCAAGAAAATGTATTTTATAATGTTTTATTTATGCAGCAGAGGTGAGTTACATATGCCAACTTTGGGGTGCAGAAAATTGCTCGTGTGGCTGCATTTTGTATTGGCTGAAGGTTCCAGATTCTCTTCAATGGTAGCCTTATGTAGACCTCATTGCAGGAGTCCAAATGAGAGATGACCAGGATGTGATTGACTAAAAACAGGGCCACATAATCCTGGAAGGGGAGTAACTGGTGTACAACATGAAGTTGAGCAAATGCCCTCCTAGCCATGACTGTCACCTGCTCCTTGAGCAGGAGCTGTGAATTGAGCATGACTCCTTTACAAACTGGATCTATCTGGGATAGTGCAGCTCCATTCAAGACTAGAGATGATATATTCTGAGGTGCAATGAAATTCTCCCTCTCCCCGCTCACACAAACACATCCACTCCATCTTATCAGTTGATCTGGAGCCTGTTGTTCCTCATCCAGAGCCCCATAATCTTCAGAACATCACATAAGAATGTCCACAGCATCATTTAGCTAAGATAGAGATTATACCTCATCCCATAGTTATGGATGAACTCGTTCGGGCATTTAATTTAGATGTCAAAAAGTAACAGAAGGAGTCCTGAGCACTGCAACATCTTACAAGGGAGGGCTGGATTCTCTCTCCTGTCTATCAATACTGATTGGGACCAGCCTTGGAGAAAGCCAGTGAACCAGACAAAACTGTACCCCCCAGCCTCCTACTCCCAAGTTGGTCTAAACCGATACCCTGGTCAATGATAGTGAAAGCCATTGAGAGATCAAGAAGAACAGGTATGGATGCACTACCTTCATCCCATTCCTACCAGAGAGTATCTAAAAGTATGATCAATGCTGTTTTGTCCCATATCTGGGCCTGAAGCTGACTGAAGCGGTCTGGATATTCCATTTCGTCCAGAATTCTGTCAAGTTTGCAATGACACCATCTTCTCAACTACCATCCCTAAAAAGGCAACGTAGGAGCATGGATAAAAATTATCCAGAACAATAGGGTATCACAATGGCTTCTGAAGGAGAAAGTTTATCAGCCCCTGCTTTAAAGAAGCCAGAAACATCCTCTCCATCAAGGATGAATTCACCATCAGTCGGACCCACCCACGTTTCCTCCTGAGTGGATTTGACTTTGTTCGCTTCCTTGGGACAATCAGGGTAAAATTATTACCAGATAACTGGATACATTTGCTCCTCTAGCATATCCACTTCCAACTGGGAATAAAATCGGGCAATTTTATCTGCCAGATGCACAGAAGATTTCTCTATATGGTTCTGAAAGTAGGCCTCTGGACCGCGCTTGCCCCAAAGGGTCAGGTGATCCTAATTAGGGCCATTGATAAGCTGAGGACAGGACAAAAGCAGAAAAATACTGATATTTCACTGCTCTTCCCACCATGTGATAGGTGTTAATAACAGTTCTAGCTTGTACCCAATCAGACTCATATCCTGTTTTTCTCCAGCAGTGCTCTAGATGTCTCTTGGTCTTTTTTAACCCCCTCGACTCCTCACAGAGAGTACTGAGTCAAGAGAGGTTGCACACATGCAATTCTGTCCAAGTTCCAGCCCTTCTCTATTTTAGGCAGCAGCCAGCCATCCACAGATCCTCAGGTATTACTCCCAGCTCCTTTGCATCTCTATCAGGTCTGTCAGTTGCCAGAGACTGCTAGACTTTTGAACAAAACAAAAAGAATCCTTTCATTCCTAGAGCCAGAATGCCAATAATCCTAAAATTATCCCAGAATAGATGTTTGTGTATGTACAGTATGTATGTATGTATGTATGTATGTATACACACTCATACGTATTTGTATACAGCATCTGGCAGTTAATATAATCCTGTGCCTTAACACAGCACAAAAGTACAACTGAAAGTCAAAATGCAAAGTTGATGAACCCAAAATGAACAACATGCTTAATTGTTGTTAATACTTGCCTTATTTTCTACCGCATTCCTGGGTCGACAGCTTTCCATCTAAAGCCTGGGTATCTCGTTTTTCTTTACTTCCAAGTTCCATCACTTTTCGTCTAGTATCACTTGCCTTTCTGCAGCTATTGACAAATCCTTCACCCAAGCTATGCTCATCTAATTTCAGTTAAAACTAAAGAAAGCATATTACCCAAAACCAAGTTGCTGTTCAATGGAGCCATTCTCATTTATGCAGCAATATAAAATAACATTTAAAGACTTGTAAAAAAAATACCTTGCTTCCTGAACATGAATTTCAGATATCCTAACTCAGTGATGGCCGAGTGCCCAAACTGCAACCCAAAAGTCACTTATGTATCGCAAACTGCCAGCCTGGCAACACGCCTCCCCGCCCCACCCCCAGCGAT
>JANHFO010007019.1:269330-286194 GCA_032468095.1 Pareas carinatus
AGATGAGCACCACCACCCTAGAGTTGGACACGACTGGACAGGGGAAACCTTTACCTTTATTCTGCTCAGAATCATTGATGCAAGATAGGAGTTCATATAAATTATTTAAATAATCAAATGAACAACTATATTGGTTAATAGGTAAATTTGCTTTGTTTTTGAGAGTGGGTGTTACATACTGGATAACACTGAACAGGTTATATATTGTACACAACTTTCCCTGTCCTGAGTGCTGTACAGAGGTCTGCATAATGTATTTAGGGCCATGTTCTAGAAATGAGATGATACATAACTAAAAGTGATCTGATTTGAGCTAATGGCATATTCTAAGAAATAAGAGTCATAAAATCTCAATTTGTACCTTGATTTTGTCCCCAAAACAGGAAGCCAAATATTTTTTCCTAAGCTGTTTTGAGGACTGCCAAAAGCTTGATAGTTAATCCATCAGAATAGAGCTAGAAGGGACCTTGGAGGGACCTAGTCCAACTCCATGCTCAAGCAAGATTCTATACTACCGTGTTTTCCTGAAAATAAGACACTGTCTTGTATTAATTTTTGCACCCAAACATGTGCTAGGTCCTATTTTCAGGGGATGTCTTATTTTTCCACTGAAGCCGCCCAGAACCGGAAGTCCGAGGTCTTATTATTGGGGAAGTCTTATTTTTGAGGGATGCCTTATATTTCAGTGAGAGGCAAAACTGTAAGTAGGTCTTATTTTCAAAGGATGTCTTACTTTCAGGGAAACAGGGTATTTCAGACAAGTGACTGTCCAGTCTCTTATTAAAAACATCTAGTGATGAAGCACCCACACTATTAGGAAGTTACTCCTTAATTCCAAGTTGCTTCGCCTTGATTAGTTTTCATTGACTGTTTCTTGTCTTGCCTTCTGGTGCTTTGGAAAATAAGTTAATCCCCTCTTCTTTGTGGCAGCCCCTCAAATATTGGAATACTGCTATCATGTCACCCCTAGCCCTTCTTTTCTCTAGACTAGTCATACTCAGTTGAACCACTGTTCATATGTTTTAGTCTCCAGGAATTCAATCATTTTAGTTTCTCTTCTTTGCACTTTCCCCCAAAGTCTCAACATTTTTTTGTAATGTGATGACCAAAACTGCATGCAGTATTCCAGGTGTGGCCTTACTAAGGTTTTATAAAGCAGTACGAACACTTCACATGATTTTGATTCTGTGCCTGTTTATACAACCAAGGATTGTATCAGCTTTTTTGGCTGCTGTTGCACACTGCTGGCTCATATTTAAGTGATTGCCCACTAGCAGCACTCCAAGGTCCCTCTCACAGTTACTATTTTTAAGCCAGGTTTCACCTAATCTGTACTTGCACCTTTGGTTTTTCCTGCCTAAGAGTAAACCCTTACTTTTCTCCACATTAAATTTCATTTTGTTGGATAGGGCCCATTGTTCACGTCTGTCAAAATCTTTCTGGATCCTGAGCTTGACTTCTGGGTTGTTGGCTATTCCTGCTAGCTTAGTGTCATCTGCAAGTTTGACGAGTTCCCCTTCTATTCCCTCATCTATTTGTTAATTGGCAAATATAATGAAATAATTGTTGAAAAATTCAATGTATCATAAAAGACACCAAAACAACGAATACTGGCCTCATTTTATTTTAGTAGGTTATGTAAATCCAGCCTGTGGCCTTAGATAAAGTTTCAATATATCACACACACACCAGGATACTGGAATAATTGAACTAAGTCAGCCATCATGCAAAGACAGACAATGGTTTTAATTCTATTGAAATGCAGCATTTCTCAAGAATAACTCTATTAAAATTGTTCATCAGTTGCAACACTCTTCAGGAATACATTCATTTCTGTCAGATCCATAAAATCATGTCTGAATGTGGTACCTAGTCTATGAGATAAATTTACCACCACCTCCAGCAAGTACCCTGCGTCTTCCAATGATTTACGTTCCAATGTACTGTAAATGTAATGAAAACTCATACCAAAAAAGGTATTCCTGTCATACTTCTGCTGGTTACTATAGCAATAAGCGCAATAGCTCCATTTTTGCTAGGATTATAAGGTACAGCCATGACTTAAGAAAATAATGGAAAAACTCATGTTTTGCAGTAAAAACACTGAAGCAATTTAAATGTTATAAACACATGTATT
Source organism: Pareas carinatus (assembly GCA_032468095.1). Classification (NCBI taxonomy): domain Eukaryota; kingdom Metazoa; phylum Chordata; class Lepidosauria; order Squamata; family Pareidae; genus Pareas; species Pareas carinatus. The sequence continues at coordinate 271,468 of JANHFO010007019.1, forward strand.
TGTGGCCATATAGGATAAAGTTTTTAGCAGAGATTGTCTTTTGTAACAGGTAATATTTCTTCAATGAGCACAAGTGACTGAAAGTCAATTTCCCAGTGGTTTTGAATGATAATTAGCTAGGAAACATATCTTGCCAGCATGAGGAATGAGAATAAATAGTGAGAATGAATGTTTATAAACTGCCAAAATGTAAAACATCGTTTAGCACACGATTATTGTATTCTTAAGTCAGTGTGCTAAAATAAATTGACCTTGGATACTATGTGTGGTGGTAGCGGTGGAAACAAATATTGTTCCACACATTTTATATAAACTATGTATTCTTAAAAAAAGATGCATTTAAATATTTATAGTTTCATGTGAACTGCTAAACAGTGTGCTCTAAATAAGAACCCTATATGTTTTCTTTTGCTCAATGCTTCAATTAAAAAAAGAATAAAAAGCAAAGGGGGGTGGGAAAAGAGATTGGTGAATACTAGCAATCCTTGTTTAATGATCACAACTGGACCTGCAACTGGACCTGCAAGCTAAGTGGTCACTAACTGAAAAATCGCATGACTGTGACCGTGCATGCGATCTTACTTCAACTTTGCTTTGCTTTACAGACCTGCGAAGTTTGTAAATGTGGGCATTAGTCACAAGGTTGCTTTTTCATCACCTTCATAATTGCATACAGTTTCTGTCTGAGGGAGTCACAAAGCAAGATTGTTAGCATTTGCAGCTCAGCGAGGAATTGCATTCTAAAAGACAATGTCAAGGTGATAGGGACAAGGGCGTTCTTTAGAGCAGAAGTCTCCAACCTTGGTTTCTTTAAGGCTTGTGGACTTCAATTCCCAGAATTCCTCAGCCACTTCTGCTTTAGAGTGAGAATTTTAAATTTGGGTTGACTTGTTTGCTTTGTTATGTTTGTAGCTCTAAGAATTGGATCTTGCCTCAGCTTTAATTGGCAGAGTGTCTTTCTAAATAGTGTAGGAACAAGAGAAAAGGGGTCTCATATTGAAAAAAGAGGCAAAATTCACTGGAGAAGCAGTTTAAAATGCATAGGCATCCAAAGGAGACTTCAGTTTGGAAGTTACTATTATTCATCAAATAGCTCCATCTAGAGATCTGTTAGGAAGGCAATAAAACCCATAAACCCTAAAAGCTCAGTCAATCCATACAATGCATTTCTTTTAACTAAATTATATATGGCAGTAAGCTGCTAAATATTTGGACTTGCCTGGGATGCCAAGTACTGTAATAAAACTAGAATAATGTGTTTAGTGCACAGCTTCATATATGCTTCATATGTAGCTACAATATTGAATTATAAAAACTGCATCATCAGTGCCACACAGAGAAACAGAGAAAATTGACTGCAGAAAAAAACTCAGTGGTCCATTGTGTCTGCCCTTTGAATTTTTGTTTGCTTTTACTTATTTTGAATTATTAATTACTATTAATATTTCATTAATATAATGGTTAGATGTTCAGACTGAATTTGGCATTTTTATCCACCTATCGAGTCCTTCCCAAGGACCTGGAATAGGCAAATGTTGATGTTTTGTGGTTTTAGAGGTATTGTTGTAGGATGTAAGCTGTTCAGAGCAGTGCTGCATTTTGCAATTTACTGGTGGTAAAATTTGTTGAATACAAAAATATCTTTCTATATTTTCATAGAACACCCAATTAGTGTTTATTTCTTTACTCTATAGCCCTTGCCTAAACCTTGTTTGAGACTGATGAACAAAGGTAAAACCTCTTCAAAATTGGGATCAATTTCTCATGGCCAACAGACATGTCCATGCTATTTTCTTAGCAGTATAAGATTGATTTGTTACTGTTTTTTTCTGAGATCTTTTAAAAAATATTCCCTCTAGTCTAAGTCTTGGGCTTTCTTAGTAGTCCTCCATCCAAAAATTAACCACGTCTGACTTTTCTATAAGATCAGCCATGGTAGGCTAGGAGCTGCCTCCCTGCTCTGACAACCAAAGCTGAAGTTACGGTTCAAATATCATTACTAAGCTATTTTTGCAATGACAGCAAAGAATGGTAAGAAGTAAAGGGCCTGCCTATGTTTGAGAGCATCGAGAGCAATTTTGTATCTTAGCACCAATTTCATTGATAGAATGCACAAATCTGACCGAACACATCTACAAGCTCACAACTGAACTCTAAAGTGGCAGTAATAGCAGTGAAGTGTTCATATTTTTTTACTCTACATCTACTCAGAGGGGTGCTATACAATGGCATCGTGTAAGACTGCATGTTCCTTCCTTGTTAGAGAGTAAGAAGAGTTGCTGTCTGGGTTTGGTAACTTCTTGTCACAGCATTTTTATTGATATTCACTATTTAATGCTTCATGGGGAGAGTCCAAAGTTGTGTTGCAGTGTTATATGAGACTCCTTAATCTATAGATTCAAGTGGAGTGAATAGGAGCTAAATGTGCTTTCACACTGATGGCTTGGATTCATTCCCATCCAGACTCCTTGAGGTGGCTGGGGTAATAGAGACCGTCTGAGTCTGAAAGGTAATCAATAGTTCTCTGATATGGGGTGATGGTAACTGCCCTTAAAGAAGTGGTGGTGCCCTGACTCAAACTTTCCTTGTGGGAAAAATAGATGAAGTCAATCATTTAAACCAGAGGGGTCAAACGTGCAGTCTACAACATACAGCCTAGTGTGCTCAAGTCAGATTTAAATGCAAGTGGGGAATATTTAACAAAATAATATAAACATAAATAATATTACATTTTAAAGTGAAATAATAATACATTTAATCATCAATCATCAAAACTCTGGGCTCGTGATTCATGAAGAGTCGTGCACAAGCTCGTTGCTCCAGCTTAATTGCAGCAGCAACGACTGCTTGGAGCTCCCCATTTCTGGGGTAAGCAGGAACCCCCTGTGACAGAAATTCCCTCTCAGAGGTTCTTAGGATTGCTGTCCGCATGTTCAGAGGTTCAGTTCGTCCATAAATCTCACACATGGCTTGACCTTCAGGATTGCATTTTCTTTGTGGAAACAATACATCTAGTGCATGTTCCCCAACAAATCCCCCTTTCCCCATTGCTGAAAGATTAAGAGGACGGTGATAGTGATTTTTTCCCCATTCCTCTGTGGCCTCCAAGTTCTAGAACAGCCTCCCAAAAAAGTGAGATCAGCACACACAAATCCATAGATCTTCCAGAAAAAGCTTTTTAGAGCCCTTAAGGAACGATGAGGGGTACCATCTATATTATTGCAATGTACTGTTCCTCTGTTCCTTACTATTGCTTTAGCTTTAATAGTTTATTCTGCTAAACATTTGGGAATCCATGCAGATTATGGTGGCATATAAAGAACAAATTAATATTTTAGTCCTTTTTGGAAGATTCAGAGTTTTATGTACTCTCATACTTTCCAGATATATTGGGCAAAGGTGACTGGGAATGATTGCTCTGTTGTCTAACATACCTGAAGAATATCAGACTGGTAAAAATATAATTATTCTGATGTAATCCTAGCTGTGCATTTCTGGAAAAATCGGTATCTTAAAGCCAGGTCATCAAATAAATGTTCATATGAGTTATTATATATGTCAGTGATCCTAGCACAGCTATACCATTTCTCCAGTGTTGTAATTGCTTCTCAACAGTCTCATATAACAAAGAGTTGCTCTGATTTATTGTTTTGTTTTCTCAGTATTTAATGCTCCGATTTCTTTCTTTCAGGAACTAGACTAACAAGTCTTCATTCTGCTCTCATCCATTTGCTCTTGGCATATGGCCAGATCTAAAATCTGGCTTTTAAAATACTTGCATTTGACAAACATGGTTTACAATAAAATGTTACAGCATATTTTCTTTCAGCCTATTTTTCTCCCCACAGCTGCCGACAACCACGTGACCCCTGCAGCCCCTTCTGTGAAATTGAATGCTTTGATATGTACAGTACATAAGGTTTTTATATAAAATATATACTTCTAGTGTTAAACAAGCATCAAAAAGTAGATTACACACGTGTGTGTGTGTGTGTGTGTGTGTGTATTTGTTTTTGTAGGTTTTCACGGGTACAGGTATTTAGGTCTAGGTGTGTTCGGGTCTTTTTCCGTGTAAGATTGAGAGTATTTTGGCGATGTTTTGGCGAGGTCCTACTCGCCATCTTCAGGCTGCTGTTTTCGGCTAGCACGAATCTCTCAAGATAGATAGATAGCACAAAACCAAAAAAGCACCAGCCTGAAGATGGCAAGTGAGTCTTTTCTAAGTTTCTTTCTCTGACCATTACGCCACTGCGGGCTCCTCCCACTCATGTCTGATTGTTTCTAGCATCTGTTCCCCCTGTCCTCCAAGGCATCCATACATTTCATTACAACAATTTCCTTTCTCTATTCCACCAACAGCACATCCTGTGCCTTCAGCATTTCTCTTTTATCTCCCTTCCGTATAGGTGTGGTACTTTTCTCTCTTAAAGTACCAGGGACCCCAAACTATAAAGATGAAATCTCCCACCAGCAGCTTTGAGTCTTTCCTTACACATGCACACCCATACATCTGTGTCTGCCTGCCTGCCTACCATCCATCCATCTATCTTGAGAGAAGCTGGATTAGAAGACAAGTGTGGTTTCAAAATTGGAGGAATATCAGTAACTGCACTATATTGATAACACTATTCTGATAGCTGAAAATGCAAAGAATCTAAAAGCTCTAATATTAAAAACCAGCAATTTATCAGAAAATATGTGATTAAGATTAAATATAAAGAAAACACAACGACAAGTACAGCAACTAGCTGTATTAGAAAAATAGGGTGCCAACAAGATATATGTATTTCTGAAAGGTTTTAGATCAAGATGGAAATCTGTGATCTTTCACTTGTTCCTGAATTATAGTTCCCAGCACTACCAAGATCAATATTGAGATGTGAGGAAGGTACTTTAGTTCTCCATTCCTGTTCTAGATTGCTTAAGGATTCAAGTTCTCATTACCAGTTTGGTTTTTTTCTGAAGAAAATTCATTCAGTGAATTGTTTAAATATCATCATCCCTAGAAAACTTGTTTTTTATTAATTGGCAGTAGCACCTGAATCAAAGTTAGCAATTTAGTGAAGCTAGTCAGCACACACCAAGGAAAGAGTGTACTTACATCTCATTCACTTTATCTTCTGGACCCTGCACTTGTCCAGTAACCGTTCCTTGTCTGGTATTTTTAACCCAGCCAACCACACCTGCTTTCCTAGCTTTTTCCTCAGTGTACTGGTTTGGAAAACAAACAAAGAGAAGATATAGTCAGCATGCATTCATGATTTAAAACTGTGACAGCACAGTTAGTTCTTGACTTATGACCACAATTGAGCCCAACATTTCTGTTGCTAAGTGAAACAAGTGAATTTTGCTTCATTTTATGACTTTTGACACCATTGTTAAGTGAATCACTGCAGTTGTTAAGTTAGTAACATGGCTGCTAAGTGAATCTGGCTTCCCCATTGACTTTGCTGATCAGAAGGTTGCAAATAGGTTGCATAAGCTCAGGATACGGCAGCCATCATAAATATGAGCCACTGGCCAAGCATCCAAATGTTGATCATGTAACCATGGGGATGCCATAATGTTGTAAATATGAAAAACAGTTATGTCACTTTTTTCAATGCCATTGTAACTTCAAACGGTCACTAAATGAATGGTTGTAAAGTCAAGGAATACCTGTAAAGTTCAGTCTCAAAACCTCATTTTTATTAAGTATGATTTGTTTTTTCAGTGGCCCTCACCCTCTTGGGCACCAGGGACTGGTTTCATGGAGAAAGGTTTCTCTACAGACTGGAGGGAGTGTGGTTTTGTATGCTCCAGCATCCCGCGAATGGGGCTTGGCTTGTTTGAGCAGCCCAGTTGTTGGCATGCCACGGCCTGGTGCTGGTCTAGACCAAAGATTGGGGACCCCTGTGCTTTTTAATGGACTGGCCTTCCTCTAAAACAGTGGTCGGCAACCTGTAGGCCCCGGCCCACTGGTGGACCCCAGAAGATCTGGGTGGGCCACAAGGGGTTGGCTCGGCCGGCAGGAGTGTCAGGAGTTCAGCCAGCACGGCACCCGAAGATCGACTGGTGCAGTGTCTGGAGGCCCAGAGATCAGTCTGCAGGGCACCCAGAGGCCTGGAGATCAGCCCATGGGCCGCCCGGAGGCCTCTAATTTGGCCCATAGGCTGATCTTCAGGCCTTCGAGTGCCCCATCGGCACACAGAGATCAATTCACGGGACACCTGGAGATCAGCCCACGGGGCGCTCAGAGGCCTATAATTCGGTTCGCAGGCTGATCTCCAGGCCTCCAGGCGACCCATGGATCAATCTCTAGGCACCTGTGGGCTGAATTATAGATCTCTGGGCGCCCCGTGAGTGCCCAGAGATTGATCTGCGGGTCACCCGGAGGCCTGGAGATCGGCCCATGGGGCACCCGAAGACCTATAATTCGGTGATCCACAAATTGACCTCTGAGCACCCATGGGTTGAATTATAGGCCTCCAGGTGCCCCGTGGGTGCCTGGAGATCAACCTGTGCAGCAGGGACCCCCAGAGCTCGGCTGAGCCAGCGAGCAAGTGAAGGGGTGAGTGGAGTGCCAGAGCAATATGTCTGTGTCTGTCTGTCTCTCTGTCTCATTCTGTGTGTGTGTGTCTTTCTCTCTCATTCTCTGTGTGTGTGTCATTCTGTCTCTCTTTCTGTCTGTCTTTGTCTCTTTCTTTCTCTCTCTCTCTCTCACTTTGTCTGTCTTTCATTCTCCCTTTCTCTCATTCTTTCTCTCTCATTCTCTCTCTCTCTCTCAATCTATTTGTTATAATTTTTGTTATAATTAAATAGGCTTTTAAAATTTTGTTATATTAAATATGTGCCTTTTATATTAATAAAATGGAAATTCTCTGACCATTATTTTACAAATATATGTACCTTTTTAAAAAAATTCATATTGGTGGGCCTCAAAAAGGTTGGTGACCACAATTCTAAAAGACCAGTAATGTCTTAAATTTGTTTCTGCTACTTATAGACTTGGCAGTAGAGTTAATCTCATGCTCTCCTTTGCATATATAGAGCACAGAATGAGAGGGCTGGAAGGGATGTTGGAGATGTATGAAGTGGTTTTCTAAAAATTATATTCAGGGTATTTTCCAAAAATAAGACATATGATTTTGTTAAAGAGTCACACAGGTGTTTGAATAACTTAAAGGGAAAGAATCAAAATAGATTAAAATCAATTTTAACAGAAACATTAATATAACTAAAACAAACAAACAATTAAAATAAAATAGTGTTAATTAGGTGTTAAACTTTTCCCCTAACAATTTGGATTGAAAGCAGTTTATATAAAGAACAAGTCTTTCAGAGTACTTATTAATGATATTTATTTAGAAGAAAGGGTAAATCACAATACAGCAATTCCAGGGAATACTTTATTTTCCATGATAAATCTACATATGAGCATTTTAATGTAGCAATTCTGTAGCCTGTATTCTTTTTTGGGGTTTAATTGGTTATTAATTTAAAGAACTGTAAAGTCATGCAACTAAAAATATGACTCTGAGCAGTACATAACAAAAGTAAACAACTATGAAAACACTATGCATTATAAAGCAAACAGGATATAAAGCATAGAATATAACATGGTAACAAAATGGGATAACTGAACAACCAAAAATGGACTTAATTCAATTGATTGCAAATATATGGAAAAAACACCAGGTCTTAATGGCTATTTAAAAGGCAAGCAGAGTTGGAGACTGTAATCTATCTTCCTAGGTTCCATAAGATAACAGTGTTTAAAATAAGGTCCCTTGAATATGTTGGTGTTTTGGCTGAAAGATGTGGTAGAATGTGGGCAAGAGTCACAGGACAAAGGGGCTCTTTCCAGTGAGCAAAGAGACAAAGAAGCATATTTGGTATGTAGAAAGAAAGTGAAGGTGGACTCCCCTTAGGATTTTGCAGGGTATATCTAGTAGCTATATATATCAATGCTTTAGTCTGGCAAGATTGCTGTCTATAGACAAGCAACAATAAAGAAATAACTCAGAACTTAACTCTTTGTATCATTCTTGGTTCCTTGGGCCTAACATAAGCTGTCTCACAAGTAGCCCAGTTGTATGTCTTGTACAGCTTTAAAGATGATAACCAGCACTTCAAATCACATCTGAAACTCTTCTAGGAGCCAATGTACTGTAGATCATGAAGTAGTTGTGTCATATGAGTGCAATGACCTGCACATATAACTAACTGAACTGCTGCATTCGGGACAAACTAAAGATTCCAGATAATCTTCAAGGCCTTGTTCCAATAATTCAATCAGGAGATGACTAAGGAATTTAATCAGGAGGTGAGCAACGCCCCTTTTATCTGCAACTGGAAGATAAAATTCAATTGTGCTATGGCCCCTCTGACCAACAGTGCTAACTGCTCTTTGTGCAGAAACTGAGAGACTAGGAGGGCTTTCAGCTTGTACACAAAAACCAATAATAGAAACATCTCAGTTCCTGGATCTGGAGGACCTAAAACCCATAGCTACTCCATCTTTGCAGGGTTATGCCTCAACTTATTCTTCTCTATCCTTGTAACCTCTGCATACCCTGAAAGAATCTCAACAGTTCTACTTGGAAGGCTGAGGACAGAGATACACAATGACGTATCATTAATGTATTGGTGATACTTCACTCAATATCAACAGATAATCTTGCCCAGTGGCTTTATGTACTGTATATATTAAAAAGGAGGCAGGAGAAGGTAGTGTCCTAAGTACAGCATAAGGCTAAGGCCTATTGCTCCATGCTCTTTGCCAACCAACAAGGACTGGAATTTTTCATTAAGGAAGAACTACTACAAAATGAGGTCTTCCTCTTCCAATAACAATACAAAAAAGATGCTGAGGTCCTAGAAAAAAATGCAGAGAAGAGCAACAAATGATATAAGTGTTCTAGAGGCTAAATCATACAATGAACAGCTAAGCAAACTGAGTAAGTTTAATTAATGAAGAGAACATTTGGGGATATGATAGCAGTGGGCTGAAGGGCTATCACAGGGAAGAAGGCCCCCCATAGCACCTGAAAAAAAGACAAGAAGCAATGGATGGAAGCTCATCAGAGGAAAACCTGAAAATAAGGAAGAATTTCTGACACTGAGAACTATTAATTAATGGAGCAGCTTGCTTCTCAGGGTTAGGTGCCTCATCACTGTAGGTTTTCGAGAAAAGAATGGACAATCATTTTTTTTCAGGGTGGTATAAAGACTCTTGCCTTGGGCAAGATACTGGACTAGAAGACCTCCAATCTCCCTTCCAGCCCTATAACTCTGTATTCAAATATTGTACTAGTTTATCAAAATATAAAATACAAAAATGCAAAAAGAATGAAGATAATAGGAAAATAAAGAAGGAAAGGGGGAGAGAGAAGAGTGTAGGGTAAAGGGGAAAAGAAAAAGAAAAGCACTGACTTCCAACTCCTTCTGATGCAGCAGAATAAGTTAATAACATAAAATCTCAATTTTTTACTTAAACAAATTTCTGCAGAAAAAAATGAAGCAAGTAAGGAAAAAATCTCTCACAACATAGAAATTAATACACAGCTTTGCCCCATCTGATAACTGCTTATAAATGAGTCTGCTGCTAGCACAGGGTAGATAATTACTACAAACACTATTCACTTTAAGCCATCAAGAGTATGAGAAGTCTTTTGCAACTATGCTCTTATCTTCTCTAGACATTCTACCCTAATCAAAGTCCTCTAATGAAGCATTTCACATGAATGTTGCAAATGCTATGAAGTTTAGGATCTGAGCTAGGGTCTGAACTTGCTTTAAGATACAATAAGTGCCAGGCTTCAAGATACCGTAAGTTTGTTCTGAGTCTGGCACTTTCAGTTTTCAAGATAAGATATAAAGGATGTTTCCCTGGTAGGAAAGAGGAAATTCATACACTGAACAAATATTCATCTGAATTTATCTTTTAAAGTAAGAACCAAATAACTGTCTTATTTGCACTATGTGCTCAAAAGAATTTAGATTACATCCATTCAGATGGTTATACTGCATTTTATTTATAATGTTCTGAAATTATTTTTTTCATATGAGAGAATTAGTTATCTTTTTTTGCTACCAAATTCTGCAGGAACAGTACAACAAAACAGTCCTGATTATCTTCTTAGCCACTGCAAATACATTTCTACATGCTTCAGAGTGGAAGAGTCCAGAAATAATAAGTGTTATAAATATTTTCAGCATTAAAGTTCTCATTTTTGCTATCTGTGAATTTCTGTTTTAGGGACTGAGTACCTGTCTGATCAGCTCATAAATATTACATAACGAAAGCCAAAATTATGAATCCCATGGAGAAACCTGATTCGTGCTGACCTTCCTCGGCTTGCCTTAAAGTCAGGGTTTAATTTCCTGTTCATCATCGAGATTTCTTCACACAGAAGTGGGCTTGACACTTGTTCACCAAGACTTCTCATTTGAAAAAAATCACGCATAAACAGTATTTTCTAACACTGATTTTTTTCACATTTCATTGTTTTCCATTTCCTTTTTTCTTTTCATTGCCCGTTGCTGCAAATTCTTTCTTTCCCCTTTCAGTTGTAAAATTGTAGATTTTCCAATTTGAAGCACCTCTGCTAATATTGTCACTGTTTCACCTTTTCCCAACCTTTCAACAATCTCTACCTTGCTTTGGAAAGTGAACAGTCACTTGTGTTTTCTTGATCATTATGAAAGGTGGACTTTTGCTCATCTGTAATATTTCCATGGTGCACAATCTTAAATATGGATAATGGGAAATGCAAGATTCCCATGTAACCTGAGACCCTTGTATTGTGCTTAAATTTATCCACAAGTTCCTTTTCTTATGAGGCTAAATAAAATATTAAACAGATTAGTGCATTTATACAACTAATGGTCATAAAATCAGAGTTCTACACTAAAAGGGTTTCCATTAAAGTAGGCACTACAGTTATATGATACTTAACTGTCCAGATTAACACAGAAACTTGGCATTGCAGATTTCTGAAGTCTGTGCACAGGCGTTCTATTTTACTCTCAAAAATGTTACAGAGAAGTGATGCAAAAATGATGTACTTCATGCTGCCTTACCATTCTGAAACAAACCCCTGAGAAAGAAGAATACAAAGAAAATAAACTATAAATATTTGCTCAAACTAATAGAGCAATATTTCATTTGCATTTATAAAACAGCATTATAACAACCAATCAAAGATTGCCAGACAATTTAAATTTTGATAGGTTTTGTAAAATGAAAAGTGACTGAGCACCTCTGAGGAAACAAAGAAAATGGACAGAACAATGGATAGATCTAGTGAAATCCAGATGTGCAACTGAATTTGGTGAAAGACTGCTCAACTGGGCTCTACCATTAATGAGAAACACATCTGAATTATGGAATTGTATTTGGGACTAATTATACTCCATTATTTGGAAAATAATTTATTACGATATTCAGTTGTTTTTGCTAAAGTTGTATAGTCTCTTATTAGGTTTTTTTACTTTTAGCCTCATTAAGAATTGATAAACAGAGCAAAATAGAAACTTAGCAAAATTTCTCTTCTGTGTTTTTATTAAGCTACTTGGTTGCTGTTCTGTTGATTTTACTCAGCTACATATAAGGTAGGAAAAATACTTTAATAAAATAATATATTAAATTACCTTTCAGTTATGTAAACATATTTAAGATCAAGTTTTCTACTCATATAATCATAACTCACAAACTGAATATGTCAAGTTGAATAGTGAGATGGGTGGGCATATAAATTAATTACATAAAAAAATAAAGTTTATTTAGCAATAATAATTGGAATTGTAATGTAATAGATTTGTCATATAGATAGAAAATATTTAAATCAAAACAAATATATACCGGTAGATTCATCATATACAAAGAGAGAATGCATATCATTTTACAAGATGCATCCAAATTGTATAGCAATTCAGAAGTACTGATGTATGTAAAGAGAAGTATGGCTTTTCTTTACATGTAAGAGACATACTTTCTGTTCAACATCTTCTAGATGTTGATCTCAGCTATGTTCTTTCATGTTCTTACAGTGCTGGATTCCTAAGTGTGTATGTCCTACATAGACACCCAGTTGGTGTCTATTTTTATATTATTTTCCTGCCAGGAAAATATTTTATTATTTTATTATGGTTCTGTTATTGCACTCAAACAATTTTAATCCTCTGCTCTTCATTTTAAATTAAGTCATATATGCTAACTGTTTTGTTTGCATTTTTAGTTCTATTTTTATAATTAAGATTTTAACTTTTTGCTCCCTCCATCAGAGAGGGCCATATTTTGGTGGGCAAGGCCACACTTGGCTCATTTTGGAGAAAGAGAGAGAGAGATAGGTTGATTTATATAAATAACAATTTCCTTTTGCTTTTCTGCTCTGTTTGTATGTACAGTCATTTCAGTGACAAATCTACAATCATTTTATCCAGAATGACTGGTTTCCACCTGAGTCCTATGAACACCATCAGAAGATTGAACTATCCCTGAAAATATGTGGCCAGAACATTGTAGCAATGTCACAGACATCATCCATAATCACTGCTCAAATACTTCTCTTCATAGTGCTTTCTTTGAAGAGAGAACACATTATATGGAACAAGTTTTGCTGTTCCTACACTTCTTTTTGTTTCACTGAAGTGTGCTTGTGCAGTTTTAAAGGACGGCTGATGTGGATAAATCCCTTATGTATAAAATGCATTAAGAAAAAAAAAACCTATTCTGTCTGATGACTAGCTTGTGCAGGAAGGAGGGTTTAATAATGTAATCTCTCATTGCCAGTCTGAAATGATGTGTCTCCTCACATTGTAGAACACGTACTAGCCCTAGTGGGCGGTGGAACAGCTCTCCCGCGAAGGCAGCGGCGCACGAGGCAACTGTACCTCGTAGCGGAGGCAGCACTAACGGGGCCGGGGGCATGGAAACACCGAGGGCCCCTTCCTGCACCTGCCGCGCACGCGTATTAAATTAAGGCCCCTTGCCGGCTAAGACTAAGTGAGCGCAGACTTCCTTTTTGAGCAAGCACGGCCGGCATGATCCGGCAATTAAATTCGCTTTATATAACGGTTCTCCTTGCCAGCTTTTCTTTGTAACCCGAGAGGGCGGCTCATGCGCTCCGAAGCTATTTTTTGCCAGCGCGTTTCTCTTCCCCGGGGCCCTTTCCCCTAATATTTAGCTTTCGCATCGTTCTCCGCTGCTCACCTTGAACCCGGCCGAATACCTCGTAATCCACCGATTTGAGGATGCGGGCCATAACGGCTGCAGGGAAAGAGGAAGAAGAGCCACTCGGGCTAGACGAAGACTGAGAGCAAGCGCCGGCAAGGCTGACGCAGACGGCAGAGGCCGCGACGGAGACTCGCAAGGCTCAAGATTCACTAGAGGGCGGTAGCCCAACCGGCTAATCCCGGTCAATTCGATAGGCTGAATTCCTTTCTTTTCCTTTTTTTAAAAAAGGAGGGGATATTTTAGGGGGAGCTTTGCAGAGCTTGACTCAATGTAATCTGTTCCCTTAAACTCTTTTAGAATTTGGGGTGAGGAAATGAAATAATTCCTCAAGCAAAGAACCATTGATATCCCCAAGCACTTTGCAGTGCTTGCATTTCTTCTCCACTTTTTCCTTTTTGAATGTTATATGTTAAATTGGTAATTTGGAATTAACCAAAATTAAGACCTTCACCAGCTACATATAACTTATTGAATCTTTGAATAATAAAACAAATATACAAATGAACAAGTCCAGAGGTATTTCATGAGAAGAGTACTCCATTCCTCAGCCTGCAATAGAATACCTTATGCCACCAGGCTTAAAATTCTGGACCAAGAAAGCCTGGAGCTACGCCTCCTACGGTCTAACCTAAGCTTAATACACAAAATTGTCTGTTTACAATGCTTTACCTATGAACGAATACTTCAGTTTCAACCACAATAATACATGAGCTAACAACAGATACAAACTCAAAGTGAACGGATAGACTTGATTGCAGAAAATATAACTTCAGTAATAGAGTGGTCAATGCCTGGAACTCACAATCTGATGTTGTTATATCCTAATACCTCAATAAATTTAACCTTAAATCGTGTACAGTGGACCTCACTCCATTTCTAAGAGGTCTGCAAAAGGGGTGTGCAAAAGTGCACTAGCGTGCCTACTGTCCTTGTCCTACTGTCTCCATTTATTTGTACTCATTTATATGTTTATATAATATGCTTTTACTTATACTTGTTTTTTGTTGTTTTTTTAATATATGCTTGACTAAATAAAATAAAATAATATAAATAAGAAAGGCAGAAGTCATGTTCTAGGCAAAAATCCATTTTGGAAACCACCTACTGTACCCACTTCCCAGACAACCCAATCAATGAAATCTCACCAGTCACTCATGAATAGTAGGTTTTTCCATAAAAATGCTCATTTCTCTGACAGCAACACCAAGTCACCAATCACATATGATTAGCAGGTAGGATCTGAAACATTCTGATAAGATCTGATTGTGGCAAGATCTGAAACATTCATGGGAAAAGTTCTGTTTCTTCTTTTACACCATCCTGCTGGTAATTTCTTCAAATCACTAAGAGCTTGAAGATATACATATCATAATATTATGGTAAAAGTTATCTGTATACTGTGCATGTTTTATTTATTTGTTAAAAAACTTCTATTTGTTAAAACTTCTATACCGCCCTTCTCCCCGAAGGGACCCAGGGCGGTGTACAGCCATATAAAAAACATACAA
>JANHFO010007019.1:302583-315040 GCA_032468095.1 Pareas carinatus
AAATTTATTAAGCCCTTTCTGCCATTCATTTAGATTCTCATCTTTTTTAATTATTGGTATCATTTGAAACAAGAATAGAAATCTAGGTAAAACATTCATCTTTATTGCTATTCTTCCCAACAGGGACAATTGCAACTTCTTCCAACTCTCCAGTTCTATTGCTGGAACATCTTGAATGTTTTCTCAGTACATTACCATGTACCTCCCAATTGATAGGATGTGGATAACCATGTTTTGTTTTTGAGGTAGTTTCTAAATTAGGGATCATAAGTTGCATAGAATAGTGCAGTGATGGCAAACCTATGGCACGTGTACCACGAGTGGCACGCAGAGCCCCCTCTGCCGTTGGGAGGGGCCAAAATGGAGCACAAGTCAGGCTTCCGCAGGCTGCCCAGGGCAGCACTCAGGTGCCTGAGAGCCCCAACCTATTGGGAGAGGCTGGGAGAGGCCAGGGCTCCAATCGCCATTGGAAGCGGGCTGAAGTCTGGGTCTCCTGGGAGGGGTGTCCTGGGCACGCCAAGACTTGCGCTCCATTTTGGTCCCTCCGGAGCTGGAAGCTGTTTCCGCCTGTCTGACCCTCCTGCGAGACCCTGTGCGCAACCCGTCCTCTCCCAGCCTTTTTTCAGCGTTCCTTTTAGCCAAAATTCCACCCCTGCCCTCTCTCTGTCTTTCCCTCTACTGCTCTTTCCCTCCCACCTCTCTCATTCTCCCTCTCCCTCCCTCCCTTTCCCTCTGTGTGTCTCTCTCTCTCTGTGTCTCTGTCTCTGTCTCTGTCTCTCTCTCTCTCTCCCCCCTAAGCAGGAAGAAATATACTAAAATATGTAGTACTTACATAAGCTTCAATTATTTTGTAATAAAAGTAATTCTAATAATTTTTCTACAGTTAAACAACCTTAACAGATTTTGTTATAATTAAATAAGCTTTTTAAAATTTTGTTATATTAAATAGGTTCTTTTTATATTAATAAAATGGAAGTTCTCTGATCATTATTTTACAAATATAAAAAAATTAATATTAGTGATCTGCTGGATTTAAAATTATTAATTTAGTGGTCCCTGAGGTCCAAAAGGTTGGCAACCACTGGTCTAGTTTGCCCTTAAAGGCTGGGACAGGGCCGAGGGTGTGCAGTGGCTTCGCCAGGGGGTGGGGGCATCACTGGTGAGGGGGTCGTGTTGCCGTGCTGGCACTTTGGGATATATAAGTGGCTTTTGGGTTGTGGGCTTCTGTTTTGTTTCCAGCATACTGACCGAAAGACTGACCATCACTTTAGCAAAGGAATACTGCCTGTAGCATTGGTGTTCCTAAAGTTGGTAACCAGTCCACACCTTTCTGTTTTACTTAAGAAGTAGTACATGAAAACCTTTATTGACATAACCAAAATGAATGGCGGAGTTTAATAACTATGAGTCCATCTGGTGATGACCATGACACATGAAATAGTGCTATTTGCAATGTAAGAGGCATATATAATGTTATTAAATGAATTAATGTAATTAAAAATATTGTGTAACTGTGAAGCCTAAACTAGACCTAGATGAAGGTAATCAATCTCTTGAGAAAGAGATTGATTAATACATTCAGGGAAGTTAAATACACTCTGGAATGTATATGATGCGGCATCATCGGGATTGCTTTGACTATGGAGCAGGAGTTCATAGGTTAGTGATAATTGGCTGTTATGCTTTATTAAATGGTTATACTGGAAGAACCAGGGATGAGTTATTGGAAATAGTATGCAATATTCTGAATTAATGCAATGCAGGGTTTTGTTTTGTTTTGTTTTTGATTAGTGATATGCAGTACAGAAAATGTATTGAATAATTCAGAGACTCAAGGATGAATGAGAATGGTGATTATCTTGCTTAGAAAAAATAGGTTCATTTCAAGTAAGTGTGTGTGTATCTATGAGTACAAATGGAAAAGGAATGAATCAAAAAGCAAGATTAAATGATTATATAGAATAAAAGAGAATGAATGAGAGACAATAAGAGGTTCTGATTATTTATATATTTAAGGGGGAACCATTTGTTGATAGTATCAGGAGTGGATTTGGGAAAAAATGGAAAGAATGAAATAAGTCAATGTGAAAAACTACAGGTAGTCCTTCACTTAATGTATGACCATGATTGGAACAGGAATCTTGGGTATTGAACAAAGTGGCTATTAAGCAAGACATTATGTGACTGCTTCTGTCAACAACTAGAATCCTGGAACTCACAATTGCAGATAAATGGTCTCATAGTTTATTAAGTGAACAGAGTCGCAAGTAAGGAGTGTGGGGTATCTCAGGAGGATGGAGAAAACTCTTGGAGGCCTGGTGTAGGCCACACATGTGTGTTTCTCCTCTTGAGGGCTAAAAATCCTCCCTGCTGAAATACCAGCAGGATTTTCAGCTGAGCAGAGAGCAGATTCTCCCTGAGCTGAGAGACACTTTTGCATGGCCTATGCCAGGCCTCCATGGCCTTCCCCATTCCCTTGAAGCACTTCACACTTCTTATCATGTCACCCTACCTCTTTACTCCGAGACGGATTAGATTTGCCACCTCCTTCCAGTTGCCTTTGCATTCCTTTTCACTCCCTTTGCTGCTCCTTTTTGCTGCTTTTGCATTCTTTTATGCTCCTTTTGCTGCCTCCTTTTCGCTACGTTTGCCTCCATTTTCATTCTCTTTTTGTCTCCTTTTTGCTCCCTCTTTTCCACTTTGCGCTCCTTTTCACTCTTTTTGCCACTTCCTTCCCTCTGCTTTTGCATTTTTCTGCTCCCTTTGCCACCTACTTCTTTTAGACCCAGCTTCTCCAGTTACAATTTCTTAAAACGTATGTCTAAAGAAATTGTTTTTTAACCACATGTATAGGAAATATTCACTGGAGTAGCTGGGTCCAAAAAAAGCAGCAAAGGGAGTGAAAGGGAGCAAAGGCAGTGGTAAAGAGGTGGCAAAGGCAGCGGAAAGCAGGTGGCAAAGGGAGCAAAAAGGAGGATATGCTGTTTGCAACTGGTGCTGTTTTTGCTGCCCACTACTCTTTGGGTTCCAGGTACATTGAGGATGTGTTAAGTTGGTGTGCAGTGGGAAGGGAAAAGAAAAGGTGCGAGTGGGAGATGAGAAAGAGTAAAAAGAGGAATATAGGGAGGCAAATCAGCATGATGGCTACCTAGGCAGGAGTGGAAGGGAGATGAAAGGTAAAGAAGGAGCTGAAGAAAGCTCATCTCTGCTCAGGAGAGTGGTATGAGCATGTGCATGCATGTAAGGGGGAGAAAGGACAGAAATGAGGAAAAAGAGAATATTCATATGTGTGAGGGTGTATAAAAGATAGAGGATGGGTTACTGTGAGAATGAATGAGAACAGCAGAAAAAAGCAGAGGAAGAGGGAAGAGAACAAGACCAGCTGGAGCAACTGAAGAGTAAAAGACAGGGGAGGAAAAGGAAGAGGGAGTGTGCTTTGTTGCTCTTTTCCTCCTTCCTGATCCGCCATGACTTTCCCAGAGCCACCACCATTCTTTGAGCCACGTTCTCCATACATAGATGGGGCACAACAACCTGGAGAACAGTTAGCATGTACATGAGAAACCTCTGGAGTGCACCCTGCTGGAGCAGAGCAAAAACCTATGCATCCTGACATCTGCAGGGGAAGCCTGAAAATCTTCCCTGCTGAAATTCAAGAGGAGAACATTGATTCTTTTGGAAGCTGTCGTTAATTCGAACTGTTGTTGAGCGAACAGTCATAAGTTGAGGACTACTTATATTACAGGACAAGGAAATCTTGTGTGAGAAAGTATTAGAAAAGAAACAATTTCCCAATACAATAAACTTCTATTGTTTGCATTGTATGTACTGTTATTTTTGTTTTTGCTGTATATTCCAGACTTATTCTCGCTACTGTAAACATATATTATTTTAAATTATTGTATTATTATTTTTCTAAGATTATATGTACTAAGAACAGTTATAGTTTCATATCAAATTTAAATTCCAAGATTTTCTGAATTACACTGTCTTTTTCATACATTTCATTTTATATGTCTACCATGTATGATAAAACATGCCTCTTGTCTCATAGCATTTCTAACATTTATTACTGTATGATTTGTCCATCTTAGATATTGTTGATGGAGTTGTGTTCTATCTGTAAAATATTTTATTTCAACTTTCCTTTAAGTTATAACATAGTGTGAATTTTAAAAATTAAGTCTGGAATTTTTCCTATTGTTGTAACTGTTTCTTTGAAATTATGCATTCATTTTGTCATTCAGTTTTCTTATGCTTTTGTATCGTATCTAAGAGTTTGATTGTTTGATTTTTCACAAAGTGAGGTATTACATGTAGTCTCCAGGCACAGGGATAGGACCTTGGCAGCCTCACTTGACCAGGCTGGGATCAAAAGATATAATTGGCTATTACCGTAGTGATGATATCAAACCCCAAACAGGTGGATGACCTCGCTCTGCAGTTTCATGTAGATGTGAAAAGGAGGAGAGAGAATATAACCCTGCAGTACCCCACAAAGGAGCAGTGACAGGACTATCTCTCCCTTTCAACTAACATTAACTGGAACCAGCCCCATGGAAAGGAAGAGAATCACCTTGAAACACTGTCCCCAATTCCCAACACCTGAAGCTGTCTTAGAAGAATGCCATGGTCATTGGTATTGAAAGCCACTGAGAGATCAAGCACCACAGGAATGAATGTATTACCTCCATCCTGTGTCTGCCACAAGTTCTTTATAAGCATGACTAAAACTATCTCATTATTAAATCCCAGTTTGAAAACTGACAACAGCAAGTCTAGATAATCTGTTTCCTCCAGAGTTCTCATCAGCTGCAGACCAACCACCTTCTCAATAAACTCTTCAAAAAAGAGAGTGGAGATCAGTTGATAGTTATTAAAAACTGTAATGGACCGTGAGAATCAACTTGAGAGATGGGAGGAAGAGCTGCAACCTAGATGACTTTCCTAGAAGAGAAATCTGAAGCCAGAACAGGAATGGAAATGGCGAAAGTATCTCAGGATTGACTCTCACTAGTTCTCTGGGACATAAAGATGGCAGGGATGTGTGAGCTTTCGGATTTGAAAGATTCTGTTACTGTCACCTTACCATAAAGGCAATGTTAGTATTCTTGGTTTTGATTTCCTGATCTAGACGACTTTGAAGAGCTAACAAAAACCATTGGCTCTAAGGAGGAGCCATACCTTGTTTCTTTGAAGACAGGAAGAAGGCTGACATTTTTGTCCTCCAGAAGTGGCTCAGATCTAGAAACACATCATCAAATTGACATCATAGAGAACCTTCTCTACTTCTTTAGGAGTCACCAGCTCAAATGCATTCCAAATAAATACTAATAGACTGGCCACCTTGGCTCATCCTGTTAGTCAGAGACTAAGTTGAAGGAAACGTGAACAGTTTTATCCAACCTGATAGGCAACAATAAATAGAACCACTGGACAGCCATCAATGGATAAAATATGGACTAAGAATTACTGATGTTTTCCTGTGCTTATTGCTACAAGGTAATGCCTAATACGGACTCATGCCCATATCAAAGTCATGTGAGCCTTTCTCCCATAGCACTTCAGGCAACACTTGTGGGACTTCATCTGGAACAATTGAATGTGTTCCTGCAGAAAGAAGTGACACCAGTGAGTTGAAAGGCAACCAGAGATTGATCTGTCCATAGCACTGGAATGTTAGTGACTTTCACCTTCTGCCACCAAGGAGGTGACTCACACTCTTCCTTGCTGCCTCCACAATAACTGCACCTTTGTAGATGCTAGACTTCACATAAGCAATCTCTCTCCCCCCCCTTGCTTCATGAACTCCAGTGACCATTAAGACTTTGGATGTACTTAGGACTTGGCAGTGGGCCAGGGAGTATGGGTAAGTATGACACACACACACCCTCCAGGTTCTTCCTTGGAGGACTCTCATCACACTGCAGTGGATGCAGGAGGCTAAAAAATCAAATCAACAACAAACCTCAAAGCATCCACACCAACTCCCTCAACACACTGCCCAACTGGTCACTATCTTGACAACTACAAAATACAAGGCAGGGGTATATAGTTCAAATATTGTCTATAGACCTTTGATATGTGTATGACTGTGAGAAAGTTTATTATGTTCATTGACTTTAAAAAAACCTATGATAAAATAGAAAATGTGAATTGTGGAATGCTTTGCTTGAATATGCAGACCAGTGACTGAATGCTGAACTTGATAAGAGCAGTACACAGTGGAAATAGCCCATGGAATGCTTAGTGAATGGTTCAACATTGAGCAAGTAGTGAAATAAGGATATGTGATTTCCCCTTGATTGTTTAATATATTTATGAATAAATACAAAAAGAATACGTGGCAAATTTAGGGAATCTGTTGGCTACAGATGCAAATATAAGAAGTCATGACATTGATGAAATCCTCAAACGAATTTAAAGAAAAGGTAACTGGTGTATGAGGATGGAGAAGTAAGGATGGTTTTTGTGACTAGTATAATTTACATGGATATGAATAACATAACATAATAACATAATGAATATAACCAATAACAATGTAAAATAGATATAGGTATACTTTCTTCTTTCCTCCTTTTTAATTCTTTTGACTTACTACTGCAGTTTGCATATTGCATAACTCCAAAAGGGATACCCTAATAGGTCTGCATTTAGATAAGTGTATAAGTTGTCTTAACCTGAATTCATTAAGAATAATTTTATTGCACCCAGTATTTGCTTTTTGTACTTTTCCATTTATTTTGAATGGATTTAGTTGTTTGCATTGTATACACTAACATGAGAATATTGATAAAATGAAATACCTACAGTATTATAAATGTTCTTTCTTACAGGTATCTCCGGCTTTATGGGAGAAAGTTTAGTAAAGAAGATCACGTTCTTTTCATTAAGCTATTGTATGAACTAGTAACTATTCCAAAATTGGAGATCAGCATGATGCAAGGTTTTGCTCGACTTTTAATAAACTTGCTAAAGTAAGTTTTGCTTTACCTCATTCTTCTATCTATATCAATAATGATCCTTAGGTGGAGATAGGGATAATTAGTGTTAAAACTAAGAGGTTCAACAAGTTTTGCCAAGTTTGATTGGTATTTTGTTTCTGACTTCATGCTGGCCTTAGAAAGGTAATCAGAAATAACAAAAACCTAGCCAGACTAAAAGCAGTAAGTACCCTTAATTTTTTCCTAAGTTTGGTGAAAGATTAGAGACTTGGTCATATACCTAGCTATACAGCCTTGCATTTTCAAAATGCTTTAAAAACCAACCACTATATACATCTAAGGTTTGCATTTATCACCCTTAGATGGATATATCCACATTGTAGTTTCTGTTCCCCAAATTCTATTGGTTTACACTGATTTAAGGGTTTCACTAGTTGAATGCCAGTTTTGATTTAATATTGATAATAAAATATCAATTTAATATTGATATTTAAACCAGAAATACTGTAAATGAATTGTTAGATAATGCAGTTTTCTATTTACATTTCTTCTTTCTCCCTGTTATTCATACATAGGTCTAGATGTAATTAATTAGCTTGTTTGAAAGTTTGATTAACAGGTAATCCTGATTAAAATAATCTGGTTTACTTTATACCAGAGTTAGATCTGGATCTACAATTTTAATCAGTTACTCAAAGAGGTTTTCTTAGAATATTTTAGGTTGATCCAAATTCAATTTCTGTATGTGTTTTTTTTAACATAGAAAAAAGGAACTTTTGTCAAGAGATGATTTAGAATTGCCCTGGAGACCACTTTATGAAATGCTGGAACGTATTTTGTATTCTAAGACAGAACATCTTGGATTAAATTGGTTTCCAAAGTAAGTTTTTAAAGGTTTTGTTTTATTTTTACAATATCCTCACATTATTCTTAGGTTGAATTTTGTTGCTTGTAATTTATATGTTTTCTTTCTCTGATTTGAATGTAAAATAAATTTTAAATCATTTCATTTTTCTTTTATGGCAGGTGTTCACTTTTCTTCTGTTTTTTTTAAATTTATTATTTGTGGTTCACAAATAAGCAACATGGCATACTCCAGCTGCTAAAAAATGTTTAGTGCTCCCGGATTTGAGTTATAAAAACCCAAGGAGTCAAAATTGGCAGCAAAAACTTAAAAGTTCTTTGTGGATTTTTATAGTTCAGAAAGGATAGCCCTATTTTGGGGAAAATATTTTTCAGTCTTTATAAGTTGTGAAATGAAAACTGACCATTCACAAAGGGAAAAGTACACAAACCCTGTGTGAACACTTCGTAGGTTTAATGTGCTAGGAAATATGGGTATGTAAATACTTTCCCAGAAAATAAAAACTTCCTTTGTGCTTTTTATTCAGTGTAAATAGGTCATAGAGATTTGAGGAATGAGAACTTTGAGAGTTGGGAATGCATTTGACCATATTCTTTCCCTGCTTTTAGCCCTTGTATGAGTAGACCAAATGCCTGCACAAAACTATAGTCTATCCACTTTTGTAAACTAATGCTATGGTAAAGACAAGACATATTTTAGATGTGCTCTGCACGTGCGATGACCAGGTTTTAATTTATTGCATTTTTAGGTAACAGCATTATGAATTGTAAGACTAGAAAAGTCCTTTACTTTAAGCCCTAGATAGCCAATGTCATAGAAAGCAGATGTTACTGAGTTGGTTTTATCTGCTTTAATATGTAACATTGCTTTTGTCTACCTCTATGAGGAAAATTCCTTTCTGAACTTTGAATGGCAGGGGTTTATCCTGTACAGTGTAGTAATTTTGCTCCTAGAATATTTTGTTATTTAATGCTATGGGGCAGTGTTTGAAAGAAATACATTTCTAGCCTTGCGGCTGCTTGCAGTCTTTTAAACAATGACCCTAATTGAATTTTTAATTTATTTGGCAAGACATGTACTTACTTCCAAGTTATGTTATAAGCTAATAATTTTGACCTCAGTCAGGCAAACTTAATTAAGAAATACTTACAATATTTTTGGTGCTTAGTCTGCCTTTGAACAGCAGATTTCCAAATAAAAACTGAAAAGGTACCCAAAGGGAAAACAATAAATCCCAAAGCAACCTTTCCATTTTTCAGGCAGACTGGTTTTGAAATTAAATGGTGCAGTGCGACCTTTTCTTTCATGGTGTTCTGACAACATTGCTTACAATTTATATTTCACTTTGGGTGAATTTGGAAGAATGAATTAAAAATAAAAGGAATATGAATAATGATTTTTTGTGGCTTTAACATTACTTGGTTTAAATGCTACAATTGCTTTTTTCATTATTTTGTTTTAAAATCTTTTTTTCTTTATGTTCAGTTCATGTCGACCAGGCTTGTCTTCACCTAAAACATTTGTGCTTAATGTTTTACATAGGTGGTAAGGACAATTATTTTGCTTTTATGTAGCTCTGGCCTATGTGTTTTCTTTGTGCATGGCCTGTTAAGTTGTAACATTTGTCACATACCTGTAACTTCCTGCATATAAAACTGAAAAATCCAATGTTAACATTACACCACAATTTATGGGAATGTCGCACTGTATTTAAATTTAATTAAAATCAAATATATTGTGTGTGAAGTGGCTGAAAATTATAGCTATTTGCTAATTCCTGTTAACAAATAAGTTATAGTTAAGGTGCCTAAAATAAATTGTACTTGGTTTTAGGCATAATTTGTAGAGTGTTTTAGAAATGCATGAATTTAATTCAATACATAGGTTGGTAAAATAACTAAAATGTAGGATAAGACTTATTTGAATTTTAAATAATATTAGTTTATACTTGCAGTTTAGTTTGTGATAACAAATCACACTAACCTCAGTAGGATGTACATATTATTAAATATTTTTAGAATTCCGCTCTTAAAATTTCATTAATTGCCATTATGTAACAGATTTTTTGCTGTGAAAAAAATTAACAACAAATAGTTTAGGCAAGTGCTCACTCACTGTATTCACTCAGCTTGCTTGACCTTGTCAGCCACTTACTAACTTATATCTTCTTACTACTGAAATTTGTATGACACAATGACATCACCTCAGTCTAGGATTTAGAATTCAGTGACCACTGCCTGGTATCTAGGAGAATATTGGCAAGGCATCAGTGCTTTCTTCACTATTCAGCAGGGGGTACTGGACATAGTTTGAATGCTTCAGTCAATCATGTTTAGAGGTTTGACAGCAATTTATATAATGGAGTGTCTTGCATTTTCAGCCACTTACACTCCCATCACCCATCCTATCTTTCTTTGGAAGATTAAGTAGATAGATCTTAAACACAGCTCCTTGATTGACTAGGTTTTTCGAGCTGTACGGTGGTGATCTTGGGAAAAAATAGTGGGACTTACAATTCTTGTAGAAAAGCAACTTGGCTTATTTTTCATATACAGGTTTTCTTGCTTAACATCTGCCTTATAAACCATTCAAAATTATACTGGTTGAAAAGTAACTTTACAACCAGTCCTCACACTAAAAACAGTTGCAGCATCTCCACAGTGATGTGATCAAAATTTGGATCTTTTGCAACTGATGGCCATTTATGACCATGGCAGAGTCTGCAGTCATTGATTGCAATTAGCTCACTTCATAGTTGACTTTCAATAAGAGTCAATGGGGAAGCCAGCAGTGAACTAGCAAGCTGTAGTCATGTGATATCTCACTTAACAATCTATAGTGCTTCACTAAACAGCAGCAAAAGTATGGTTAAGTCTATCATAGTCATGTGATTTCTCAGTGACCATGTTCCTTAGTGTTGCTGGTTCCAATTGTGATTGTTAAGTGACAATTATCTATAATCTCTTGGGATTGCTGATCCTATATTGTGCCACTTGGTCATTTGTGAAGAAATATTGTCTAGTGTAAAAATGAATGATGTAATTATTTCCTGAAGAGATAAATGTACAGCTGGAAAAACTATTTGATCACAAATAATCTTTGGAAGAAGTATGTTATTTAAAAACTGTTTACATCATCTTGTTGATCTTTGACTCCCTATGAAAAAGGATGAAAAAATGAGATTGTATTAGTTTACAATAATTATATATTTTATCTTGAGCTTCCTTGATAACAGGAATAATATTTTGTTGCTATTACAGTTAAGAGGTCAGTAATTTATCCCTCATTCCCACTATCTTTGCCTTATATGATTGAATAAATATTCTATATCCAGTACATAGAATGAAATAAGTTCCAATATAGCAGAAAAGTTAAATGGTGTGGATTTCCTTCTCTCCTGGGAAAGTAGGCTTGAAGCAGGCATCTCCCAAAGCTAGAACAATCAAACTGCTCTCTTGAAGTTTTATGGATTGGTGCTTTTCCCCTCTCTACTTTTTACAGGTTTAAACATAAGTACTTTGTTTTAGCCATGTTTTGTGATGTCAGAGACAGAACTGCCTTTTGATTTCTCAGATATTTATGATTTTTTAAAAAAGAGGTTGAATAGCAAGGACTTTACAATTAGCTTTTGTTTAACTTCTTGCTTCTATATTTTCACCTCTTAGGTAATTTAACTCCCACAGTTCTTCTAAGCTGTAAGATATTACTTTGCAGGCAGAAAATGGTTACTGAATTTCCATTTTAGCCAAAACTATGTCTCTTTTTCAGACAAACCAGTCTAAATGAAAGTGACTCGTATACTGGACACAATTTAATACTGAAAGATGTTTCACTCTACAGTGCAGCATTGATTTGAATATTAATCTTATTATTATTATTTTGCTAGGAGAATGTTGCTTACTTTTGTACTGTTACTTAACTTTAGTAAGTCATAGGTATCACTCAGGACTAATATTTTTAAAATACAAAAGAAATGACATATGTATGATTTTTAAAAATAAAAATAATATTCTAAAATATGCTACTATTCCTGTTTAAAAACCTTAAAGAAACGAGTACATGAAGATTAATTAAAAATCGGCAAAGAATCTTTATTTTTTTCTTTATTTTTAAATGTTTCTATCAATCCTTTCTAGTTGGAGAACTTTTTAAATAATTCAAAATTAGTTTGACATCAGAAGCTCCTATAAATAACTGTGAAACATGGTAAGAAAGCAGTAGCACCTATTATACACAGCCAGAAAGAGAGGATATCTAAGGAAAAGCATCTGGGGAGGGCACTTCAGAGGTATGATATTATTATAATGAAGGTCCATCAACACAGCTAACCGTATTTATGGAACCTGTTTTAGTTATGCTATGAAATGGACAGGTTAATAAAGGAAAAGTGAGTTGTGATATTAAACCATTTAGATCTTCAAAAGTCTGATTGCAGAGGTACTTGCAGTTAACAGCATGTTTTGTTCAGTACTGACTAATATAATAAGATGTAGGAAATGTGTATTGTGAATGATAACAGTTGAAGATTAAAAGTAGATGAAGACTTCACCTTTACAGAGGCACGTTTGTGCCTGGTAAGTGATCCCGGAAAGTACTGAACTGATTGGGTTCAGACTTTCCGGGAGGGTCGGCATACCCTCTGAGCTGG
>JANHFO010007020.1:2679-20291 GCA_032468095.1 Pareas carinatus
TTATGATTAAATAAGCATTTATGATTTTGTTATAATTAAATAAGCTTTTTAAAATTTTGTTATATTAAATAGGTGCCTATTATATTATTAAAATGGAAGTTCTCTGATAATTATTTTACAAATGTATGTACCTTTTTAAACAATTCATGTTGGTGGTACTCGGGATTTCAGATTATGAATTTAGTGATCCCTGAGGTCAAAAAGGTTGGGGATCACTGCCTTAAAGGATAGATTCTCACAAAACTTATATCTTCACTAATTATCAATTTATTGATAATTTATTGATTATTTCATCAATTTAGTACAGATACAATTTACTATGCATTTTAAAATATGCACAGTTCATCTCACTGTAGTGAAATCACTGCAGCCAACCTGCAGTCACCAGGGGATAGGAGTGCCTACTATCACAAGAACTAAAATGTTGAGAGAATAAAACGAAGTAGAATGACCCAAAATTGAATCTAGAAAAGAATACATATGGTCCAGGAACAAGAAAGCGAAACAATGTGGAAATCAATTCTAAAATAGCAAGCTACCCAAAGTTGCTTTTTAGAGTGAGATGGACAGCATATAAATTTAATAAACAAATAAATTAAAAATAAGTAGTTCGCTGCCATGCAGCAAATCATGCTTGATCCTGCAACATAACAGCAAAAGGAGGTTACGCTTGGTAAACGGCTTCAAGAATTCAGATAACAAAGGAAACAAAGGAAGGCCGCAGAGAGAGTATTCTGAAGACCCTCCCCCCCATTCACACACATAACTATCATCTATGGGAAATTGTCCTCTTTCCTGGTCCCCTTATGTCACCTGATCAAGATGCAATAGGACAAGGGAGTATGTGGGGGCCAGTGTATGTTGCTCGAACAACTGTTTTCATAGAGACCCTCTCGGTGTTGTGTGCTTCTCAGCATTTCATTACTGCATAAGATCCTGAAATTCAAATCTGTAGCTAGCACTGTATACAGCATTGCTCCTGCTGCCCACGAGAAAATTAGGCACATGCAACTGAATCACAGAAAGGGGATCTAGGTCAGGTTTGCTAGAGTCCTCTCCCTCCCTCCCTTCAAATCTGGACCAATTCAGCAAGATCGGAGACTTACAGGAGAAGTGAAAGACTGTGTGTTGTTTGTGGTCACAAATGCCTAAATGTGATGCTGGGAGATATGAGAGGCTGGAAGCAGGGCCCATGGTCATTTCTTCTGCAATGTCATCTTGACAGTCTCCTTCCTTATGTAAAATGATGTACAAGATGATTCTAGAGTTTCATAACTTGTGCTATAGCTTTGCATGAAAAGCAACCCATCACAGAACTGACCTTGCAGACTTGGTAATCTAATATGTGGTGATAGATAGGGTTTCATTTTCAGCAGGATAAATCCATTCTTTAATTCTGCTTCCTTCTACATCATAACTACCTCTGACAAAGTAAAACATGTACAGCTTGGTAAACAGCCTTTAGTAGGAGAAATAGAAACAGATATACGTACGTACATACATACATACACACATACATACATTCATTCATTCATCCATTCATTCATTCATTCATTCATTTCCCTCTTTGGCATTTCTGATTTTCAGCCGTCTGATTTTTCAGGTCCTTGCATAAATCTGAGATTCCTTCCCCTTCCAATCCAGATCCTCCACAATTCGGAAGTTGCTTTTTGTAGGAAAATCTTTGCTGTTTGTTTGTTTACTTTTTACTGCTTCTGGCTTCTGAGGACCAGTTGCTTTGTTACTGCCCCCATTCAAATGCCAGCAAACATAAAGAGGCTTTGTTTCTTCCTCTCTCTTTCTCCCCCTTCCTTGTCCCTTGGTTTTGTCCTCCAAGGGATAATTTTTATTCAAGTGTGATGAATGATGTGAGCAGAGTACCAGTGCTGGACAAAGGGCTGCATCAAAGCTGCCCAGGCGTACAGCTGCCTTTTTGTTTACCAAGATGAGAGATGTAACCTCAGAGGTAGAAGATAATAGACAAGACTATAGAAGAAGCCTGAGAGTTGGCTTGAGTCTACTTTCCAGAAGCCAAGTAACCTTTATTAAACATAAATCATGTCAACCTTCACCAAGAAAAAGCCTCTGAATGCTGCCATTCGTATGACATGAAGTAAAGAAATAGTAGTATTCATCTGCTTTGAAGACCAGCATATATAGCAATTAGTGGGGATCAACAATATTTTGGCCTGCTGAAGCAACAAAGTTTGCAATCGTCTATAATTATCCAGCTTGCAGCAGTTTGAGAAGTTAGGTTAGATACCAATCACTATCAACCAAGAAATTCCCGTTCAGTATAATGTATACCAAAAGCATATATCTAGTCTTCTCTCTGTATATCTGTTGTTTCTGTCCCTTGAGAAATGAGGGGCTGGAATATTTTCAAATCAAAACAGGTGGGAAAGTTACATTGTCTGACGTGAATAATGGAATGGATCAAGGGTTAAATAGAATTTGAGTCAAATAGAAGTTGTTGGTGCTTTGGGGAACAACTATTCTCATTTCCCTTCTTGACTCCACTGAATGGCATAAATTCTATATTTTGCATAACTTTTCAGTCACCCATTGCTTTCTCCAGATGTTGGGAATTCTGGAACTTTTGGAATAAGTTCAACTTAAAATAGCCCCACTATTGTTTAAAAAAAGCATGCACTTGACTTTAACACGAACTCCCATAAGTTCCAAATCAAACTGAAATACCTGCAAGCTTCATGTGGGATGAAGTTGCAGTTTGACAATGACTTCCTGTGTTTCTGAACTAGATTTATAATTAGTTTATAACAATGGGGGTCAATGAGGTTTACAAAATGGATCCACTCCAATAGCAATGGATCTGCTCCTCCACTTTTCTTTTTAACAGTTTGTGAGCCCCCGAGCAGTGTGTGAAAATAACACAGTTATTGGGGCGGGGGAGGATTGCTTTTCTCCAATCCTCTTGTACCGGCTTTGACCCTGTTTGAGCCACCATGCAGTTTTTGTTTTGTTTGCAAAAAAATCCAGAATAGAATAAACTAAACAGGAAGTGTTGGGAAGCAAACCTTACAAAGTTTGCTGGGATAGTTGCCAAAAAGGAACCAGACTTGCCAATTGCTGTCAGTCAGAGTTTGCAGTGTCATCTGTGGCATGTGCAAGTGCCTTAATTATTTTCATGCTGGGTCATGTGTAACGGCTGCATGCTCCTGTTTCCAATTGCTGTTTCTGGTGGTTCATGGGTTGTGCTAATCTCCCACATCTGAACGAGTTGCAACAGCAATATTGCTAAACCATGAGTACAAAGTCTGCAAAGAACTTTCATCTAAAAAATCCTAGAAATGTATTGATGAGTTTATGCCAAGCAATAAGCCACAATATTGTTTGTTTGAATGGGGTATGGATAAGCAATGTACAATTGTTTCAATAATTAAATAAACCATATTTTAGTGTGATTGTTAATTAAACCAGTACAATCCATGCAGATAGTTGTATCTAGATTCCATCAATTCTCCTTTGATTTATGTGTCCTTGTTTCTTTGGAAACAATTCAACCAACTTGGTTTAAGTGATCTAATCTAAAAACATCTAACAATGTTTTTAAAATTGCAGCATACTGTAATTTTTTATTACAAAGTAAAGGGCAACTGTAAGCATGACCTTCCACTTTCAGATTGACTGAACTATAAAATATTTAAACTATCTTGGTCAGTATGCAATCCAGGGTTTGGTTCAGACCAACAGGCTACACAAAAATGTGGTTGTCTGGTTCACAGCTCAGTGGGTTATGTTGATGCAACCAATGTGGTAGTTTACAGTTCAGTGTGTTGTGCTAAACGAGATAACTGGACTAATGCTGCAATTACAAAGTTCCAATAATTATGGTTAGTGCATCTATAAACAGTTTCAATGTGGGAAGTAATTTGGATGATTTTATTCTTCTTAAATTTAGAAGAAAAAAACCTTGAAAGAATGAAGGAGCGAAAAAAAATTGAGAGTGAAACTCAAGGAGAGAGAAGGTATATTTTAAAGACATTCTGAAAAAAATGAAAGAGATCACAGTAGGAAAGGCAGAGTTAGATCCTGCTGCATGCAGATAACACTTTATAGATAAATTGGAAACTTTTAAACTAATCTTAATAACTTATATTTGATGTCTTACAAATTGTAAAAAATGTGTTGCCATTTTGTCTAACAATTTTGATTTTTTTTGTTGACAGCTGAATGCTCATTCCTTTGGTTATCTTGGTAAAGGTTTATACAAAATGTTCTCAACTGATAAATTGAAATAAGACCGAGACAGATATTCTAGAATTACCTTAGGTGTTTTGAAATGAGATAAAAATGATTATAATAACTTGAAAATTGACCTCTATTTTGAGAGATCTTCCTCCACATTATTTTAAGAAAAGCATTATGCTGTTTAATAACTTACTTTCACAGTATTGGAAAGGGCTATTTAAGTCACTGAGCTTAATCTCCTGCTCAGTGCAAAAATCCAATTTAAAACATTTCTGACAGATGGCTGTCTAGCCTTGTTTGAATGCATTCAATGAAGGAGAGGCCATAACCTATCTGGGTAATTAATTCCACTGTCAAGCTGTTCTGTCAGTTTTCCCCCTAACATTCAATTGGGTTCTGTCTTTCTGCAGCTTAAATCTGTTACTTCATGGCTTGCTCTCTGGGATGAGAGGATGGGTCTTGGCCTTGTTCTGGGTGACAGACCATCACAACCCAATAGGTAACTGCAATTTGCAGAGGAAAAATCTTGAAGTTGAAAAACAGAGTTTCTTGGCTGTTGTAACTAGCTTAATGTGAAAGAAAGGTAACTCAGTCAATGTGTCCCAAATGACTCATCACACCAAGGTAGGAGTCCCTGTAATCCTTTAATAGATTGCTCTCCAGAATTTTCTCTTTATTTTGTTATTTTTGCAAACTTAAACAACAAAATATTACAATGGGTTAAGTGGTCATTTTAAAAAATCAACAGACTGGGACCCTGCTTTTATGGGAGAAGGTTTCAAAGAGGTTTGGGTCTTTCTAGCTTAGAAAAAGGATGAATCAGAAAAAATATATGCTAAAACCGTGGGCAGTTAATGCTGGATGTGAAGCAAATAGATAGAGAAGGATTTTCTCCTTTACTCATTAGGTACAACTTAGAATCAGGCAATGAAAAAAGTTATGGGAAAATCAAGATGGCTAAGATGGAAGTAGATCTCCACACAATTAAACAATGGAATTTATTAACATACTGTAAGTTATGGTGCTGGCCACCAAAACGTTTAGAAATAGGATTGAATACACTAATAAAAAGTAAGGCTAATCGGTGGTGGTTGGTCATGATAGCCATATGCTAGCTCTGAAGTCCAGGACAATGCGATTCTGAATACTAATCGGAGCAATACAATATCAGGAGTCAGCTACTGTTCTCCTGTCCTCATTTTAGAATTTCTGGAAGTTTATGGCTAGGCACTGCGAATAACAAAAAGATAGACTAAATATTATTTGGTGTGCTGCATTCAGCTTGCTCTGATTCTTGTTTATATTGTTAGGCAGGAATTATTTTCCCCTCACATTATAGATTTTTGCAGTTTACATTCTGAATGTAAAGAAAAATTTGATTGAGCAGTTATCAAAATTAATGTTCCTTTCATGTGAACTGCGTCTTTCTGAACGAATGTGGAAAAAAAAGATGGGGTTCTACTGTTTTTCTTTCAGCAAATTGCCCATGAATCATAAAGCTTTCTTTTTATACGGTTAGTCTCCAAACTACATTTACAATCCCTGGGAGAGACTCTGCAGACTGTATGTTCCTGGAACGCCAATCCAATACAGAGCAGTAAATGAAATAAAGGAAAAGTACCTTTTTAAAAATAGCTAATAGCTAAATAAAATGTGCATTTCATGACCAAGTGACCTGGGAGAAAGGTTTCCTTTTTTTAAATGAATATTCCTCTACAATACTTTAAAAGATCATCTAATACAAATATCATTTATTATCTTATTGTTTGATAATACCCATTTTGGAATGCTTAATTATTTTTAGTGCAATTATATTAAAAGCAATAAGTTTTAATAACTTAGATTATGTACCATAATAGACGATGTATTAGAAAGCAGGAATGTGAGGATATTGTAAGATGTGCAAATGCTGATAGAAAGATAGTGGGTAGTATGTGGTATGTTGCAACAAATGAATGTTTGCTGAAATAAACAAAATGGGCTGTATATAACAGCATGCTTCTGCCGGCTTCCTACATGGAAGAAACAAGTCACAGGAGTTGGGTTTGTCAGGGGAAACATAAAAAGTAAATTAAATGCAAGGTGTGTATGTAGGTAATAAATGTGGTGGTAAAGAAGTGTACATGCTAAAACAAAAAGAGATGGAGTCATAACAAATGTGAAGGTGGGTTATTAATAGTGGGATGATGAAGAGTGAATGGATGAATCAGAAGGGGAGGCCTGAGAAATCATAGATGTTGTTGATGAGAGTTGAGAAACTTAAAACGAGAGTTGAGAAACTTAAAGATCAAAGGCAATAAATATGCATCTCATGTATGTATTAGGTGCTTTTTTGTAAGAAAAAAGGTGCTGGAACTGTGTTCTGGTACATTCTATGATTTTGTTTAAAAAAGCCCTCTGCGTGTGTGTGTATCACACACACACAATCTTAAAACTGCACACATGATAACAAGTTACTGTTAAGAATAGCAAGGAGAACATTGCAATTCTTCCACTTTTTAAAGTACTGCAGCAAAAAAAAGGGGGAGGAGTTTTCCGCAATCGCAGCTCGCATAGTAAAGCCAGCAAGCCACTGATCCATCCAGCTTGATTTAAGCTCCATCTCCCCTTCTACTTCTGCCTGACATTGCTCATTCTCCATTGGCAAATTGCTCCTCCGGCCATTCTTCATTGGTTGAGGAATTGCTTCAAGGAGGCGTTTTCGTGAGTGACAGCCGGCTGGAGCAATAATACGCTGCACTAATCAAAGATTAGATCAATCAATTCAAAGATCCTCTGAAGGATCCAGCCACTGCCTGTATCGCTGCAGTGAAAGGCAAGCTGGCCCTGAATGGTTGCTCTTGGCAGGATTTTCAAAACGTGGAAAAAGTTGAAAAAAGGTGCCGGAACGCTGTTCCGGTGCGCTCTATGACAAGAAATAATACTGAATGTATTATTGATTACCATTTTATTCCATAACCTTTTGCCACTCAGAAGCTGTCTAACTACACAATCTCAACCACAAAACCCACATAAAGTTCAAAGGCCCAAATCAGCAGAGGAGCTGTCCAGCAGGAGCTACGTTTACAGGGAGCTGTTTTCCTAGATCCCTTGGCAAAGCATCTAACAAGCACAAATAAAAAACATTTATAGTGGGAAAGGTCTCTTTTGAAGTTCAGATTCAACTTGCTTCCTTCAAGTTATGAGAGAAGATCCGTAAAGGCAAGTGTAGGATGTCAATGATCATTTTCAAATAAAGGTAAAAGTTATAGCAAGCACTAGAATAAAACCAAATACAAAACAAAGAATAATAAAAATACAATCACACTTAAAAATTGTTGCACTGTCAATTAGGCACATGTAACTGGTGAGCAAATGGTGCCAACATACACAATTTGTGCCAACAAGGAACAATATCAAACATCATTAACTAATAAAAGCATCAAATAAAAACGATAAATGATAGCAATAAAAAGCACACATAAAATTGAGAACAGACATCGTACACAAGTTATAAAGTGCTAAGATGAAAGAGGAAGTTCTTGCTTATAAAAGTAGGATTTCAATTTCTCATCTGGTGAAGATGGAAATTCACTGCTCTGGGAAGAGATCCTGGGCCTAATTGTATCTAGATGGGCATTCTTTCTAGGTGGCACCTATAATAAGCCCATGTAGAAGGTACAGTATTCAAAATACTGTACAAAATGGGAAATTATTCCTTTAGGTAGGCAGGATGCAGGCTGTAAAAGGGATTTTTAGATTAAAACAAGTACATTGAAAGGGACAGAAAACAATGGGAAGCCTATGCAATCTAGCAGCATTGGTGTCAAGATATTTGATGGAAAATGCCCAACAGAATCCTAGTTGCAATATAAATGCATATGCTTTAGATTTGCCCAATGGTAGTTACTTCTTGGATAGATAATAATAGTATGATGAATTGGATTCTTGGGGAAAAAATTAAGTTAAACGATGTCAATATGGCACTAAATTATACCAAATAAAATCAAATATATAAATGTGTCTGTTTAGAGAGTTCAGTCATGCTTGGCTTGTTGAGAAAAAAATTATTGTTTCTGGATAAAAGTACAGTATATATGCCAGTCTGTAAAAACTGTGTTAGTGAAATTTGTTAACTTTTGGCTTTTTTTATGAATAGAGAAGCAAGATTAAATAATAGAATAACACATGGACTAGGTTTCATTTGTTGTTTAAAAACAAATGAACAATAATAGTTCATATGATTAAAAAATATATTTTCTTATCACTAAAAATAGTGACATTTGCAAAA
This sequence comes from Pareas carinatus, assembly GCA_032468095.1. Classification (NCBI taxonomy): domain Eukaryota; kingdom Metazoa; phylum Chordata; class Lepidosauria; order Squamata; family Pareidae; genus Pareas; species Pareas carinatus. Next base: position 11,162 of record JANHFO010007020.1, read on the forward strand.
AGTTTAATGGTTGATTTTTAAACTATTTTTGTTGGGTTTTTTTTATTCTCTTTTAAAACTGTTCTTGTATATAGTTTTTCTGTTTAATAGTTTAAAATATGGATTGTACTTATTATTTTATTGCTTTAAAATGTCAGTACAATTATGAAAGTAGCAAGTTCCTGGGATTCCTTTAAAAGTATTATAATCATCTCTTCAGGAGAACTAGTATGGAAGCTAGGTCAGCTTTTGCCAGCAAAGGTTAAAGTTGAAAGTTCAAGTACAGATGAAAGAAAGTGCCCATTATTGTGCTTAGCTAAGCTCTCAGACTGTTGAGAAGCACCCCAAGCTGTGAATCCAGTTTTTAAGAGGGAATGCATTTTCTTTTTGCCAGATATTTTTTTATTGTGGATATTTTGCAACAGAAATCTCAGGGATTTGTCCAGGCAGTCTCTATGAATTGGACACAACTGAGCAAAAGGGGGAAAAGATGTATCCAGCTGCACACTCTTTGTCAGTTATTCTGTGTAAACCTTGAAACTGGGGATGGAGCAGAACTCTACAGTATCCACAGGCCAGAGATTTTAGGGAACGCCTATAATCTCCCAGTATTACCATCTAAAATCAGCTGTCACGTTTGGAACAGAACCAGCAATGATTCCCTGAAGTACTTCAGGATGATTGCATGGTTGATTGATTGATTCTATGAAAAGGTGCAAATAAATGAAACAGAAGCCCCATCCCCCCCCTCAAACTGTGACCTCACAATATACTGTCCTTTAGAACAGCCAAAGCTGTTTTCATGCCATATCCTGATATGAAATTGACCTGCAATATATCAGTATTATCCAGGAATGCCATACCCATTCAGCCATCTTGGAAAAGAATGGTAAACTAGAAATGTGTATATAACTTCTAAAAAACAGACTTATTTTCAGCAGGAGGTGCATTACTGCCTCCTTCAAGCAAGATGGCATCATCCCCTGGGAGAGGAAGTCAGAATATAACACCTCCCTCAATAGATCTTTCCCAGTCAGAATGAGCCAAACTGCAGCTAGGTCCAATGATAATGTAAGAGCCTGAACGTACCAGTGCACCTTATCCACTTTCAGGCAAAACCTAACCCAATAAAATTGGGAAATATATTGACATCCACCCTACCATTTTCCCTAATGCTACCTTCAATCTGCTTGCGGATGTAAATCACTTTAAGAATAATTTCGAACCTACCCCAGTTTCCTACTGAGAGTACAAGACAGTCTTCTGTAACTCTTAGTTACTATATTAATCCCTGCCGCACAAGTGGCTCCCTCAGGTAAATTTCAGAAGATGAAATGATGGTAGAGAAGAATCTATCAACCTGGTGAAGTGCTAAAGACCAGAAGAGAGAAAAGGTTGCAAATCTTCAAAAAAGAGAAGGAAGAGGACCCCGAAAATATCAGAAGGGTCAGCTAGATATCTAAAAAGGACAACATCCTTGAGTGGATTATTTGAAGGATGTTTGTGAACATCTGCATAGAAATGAATCAATAACAATAGCCAACATGGATTTATCAAAACAAGTTCTTTCAGGCTCTTTTGTTTCTCTTCCTTTGATGAAGTCATCAGCTTCATAGATCAGGGGGATACTATGAAAACATTGTACTCCGAGCTCATCAAAACATTTGCCAAAGTCATCTTACTATCAATATTAATAATACGGTAAAGTATGATAGAGAAGGATTAATAGTAGGCTAAATAGCTATATCCACAGAATGCTCATACATTACTTTATGTCAATATGGAAAGTGATATTAAGGGCTCTGCCCTACATCCTGTGCTGCTTAACATTTTAATTAATTAATGGCCTGAATAAATTTCAGTAAGATTGAGATTAATTATCAGCTTTGAAATGAACAGGATGCCATGAAAAGCACTAAGTAAAGGATAGATGAGATTTTGTCTGGCAGTATGTAGTACATATATAGCGCTATCCTCGAAGGGACCGCAAATGTCCCAGGTCACTCCCTCTTCCTTCCTCCAGTCACGGTCTGGTCCCGCTCCGCTTCTGGTCATGAGCCGGTCCCGGTCTGTTCCTACTCCACCTCTAATCTTGCTAGGTGCATTTCAGGCTGCGAGGGCTAAAATCAGCAACCAAGGAGCTCTCTTCCTTCCATCACTCTGGGCTGCGAGGGCTAAAATCAATAAGCCAAAAGCTCTCTCGTCCACTCTCCTAATCTCACTCTTTCACTTTTTCTAACCTCTTCTAAATCCGCCCCTTTTGGCACAAATTTCCTTGGAGACTTGCACCAAAATCCTTATCCACTTCCCGCCTCCCAACCGGTCTTCCAACACCACTCCCCGGCCAGCTGGAGCATGTGCACAATGCCCCAGCTGTCCGATAGTGGATGTACCCCCCTCTTGCAGGCCCATGTGCGCCCCGCCGATCAGCTGTTCAGTGGTAAATGCACACCCCACCGGTCAATTGCTCAGCAGTGAATGCGTACCCCACTGGTCAGGTGCTTGGCGGTGGACCCGTGTCCCGCAGGTCAGCTGCTCAGCGGTGAGCGCACGCCAGTCTACCACTCAGCAGTGGCTGCACCTCCCTCCACTACACATATAAAAAAGGTTTGGATATTTTAGTAGCTCAACAGTTAAAAATGATGCAATAGTATAATAGAGATATAGACAGACAAATGCTATTTTGGAATGTATTAAGAGAAGCACAAAGTCCAGATCACAGGAATTAAGTGTCCTACTCTATAAGGTTTTATTCAATTCACACTTTTGTGAGCACTTCAGTCTAAGAGGGGCATTGACAAACTGAAGTGATTTCAGAAGAAGGCTTGCAAAATGGTAAGGGGGCTGGAATCCATATCTTTTCAGAACTAGATAAAGGATAAACAAATGGGTGAAATAAATGAATATGCAGAAGAAGAAAAATGAAGGGTGGTATAACAGCACATTCTACTACAATTCTTCCCAAATAATGTACCTCAACAACTTCATCCTAAAAAGGATATAATTTTCCACCTACTTATTTAGATCAACTTAAAGACACTATACAGTAATTTTTAATACATACAGCAGCAATAAAAGCATAGTAATACTTGCCTATCCAACAGGTACAGATTGCAACTCACTTTAACCTGCTGAGAACAGAAGAGGCAGGATCAAGCAGGTGTCAGTTGAAGGCCACAGAAGCTGAGAAGAGGCATGTGACTGCTTAAGAGAAGATTCCCCTTCCCCCTCTCTCACTAGAAGAATGTTTAATGAACTGCAAACTGTTAAAATGTCTGAGGTAGCCTTAACAATAGGACTATTCACCCATTATGTTCTCCTGGCCTTTTATGTCAACCTACAGAATGAATTGAATAAGGGGAAAGGCAGTCAAAGGGAGTTATTTGGGCTGGCTCCCAATGTAGCAAGTGGTTTGGGCTCATTTAATTATCCTCTCTGCATTTATAATATAAGAAGTAAAGAATTCCACCCTTTGCAGTATATCCCTTGCATATTATATTTGCACCCTTTATAACAGAGGTCTCCAACCTTGCTTCCTTTAAAGCTTGTGGACTTCAACTCCCAGAATTCCTCATCCAGCAGGGAGTTGGAGACTTTTGCTTTATAAGGTATCACCAGACAAAACATCACTAAGTGAACTGTTTTCCTTGGGTTTTTTTTCCTGAGTGCTCTGATCTACTTACTTCATTTGATTTTTTTAGAAATACTTAAGATTGCAAGTTGCAATGAATAATAGACAGGGACTGGTTGCTTCATTGGCTGTTTTGAATCTAGAATTATAGCTCTAGACGTTGATTAAATTCTTTTGAAGGGAGAGAACTTGGAGATTCCACTGCATTGGTCTTACCTGTTGTAAACTGTTGTAAAATATATATTTCAGTATATATAATTTTTCCCTTTACATTTTGATGTGCAATTAAATCATATGGAGGAAACTAGATACTTATATGCAACAGGAGGTAGACAGCAAATACCTATAACGTGTTTATTAGATTTATGTTTCATCTTTCCTTTAAGAGTTCAAGATATTGCAGATAGTAACTCCTCCAATTTTTCCTTCTAGAAAGGCCTGTGAGGTAGGATGGGCTAGGAGGGCGTGGGAAGGAGGGAGAGTAGTCCAATGTAAGCTAGTGAGCTTCTGTGGCTGACAATAGACTTGAATGTAGGCTTTCAGAATCCCGTTCTAACACTGAAACTACTACACCATACTAAAAGTTTAAGTTCTTTGTCAAGGTCCCAAAGGCGTTTTTTCAAAAAGCAACTGGACTTTCTTAGCTTTTTCCTTGAAAATGTTTTGCTTCCCATCCAAGGAGCTTCTTCAATTATGACTGAATGATGGGGAATGGAAGGATTTATATTATTTTGAGCCATCTAGTTGTTAGCTCTTTCTGAGAGTTGTTGGGGCCACTTGCGGGTTTATTCAGGTACCCTCAGGGCCACCTGAATCAAAGTGCAAATGTAGCACATTGATGCCGCCTACAACAGCTTATTAGAATATATGTCTGTTCCAGGCACTCTTTTTCATTCTTGCTTGCAATCTAATGTATTTCAGTGACTGCATTAGGAAGGCATAGCAAAGCCGACTTCTGATTGGCTAAGAATGGTATCTCTCCGCAAATAGCATGGCTACACATTATCCACCTGTGCTTAACTTTGAGAGGTCTTGACCCTGAAATGCACCAACAGTGGTTTGTTCTTGCATGAAGAAGCAAGCAAGAGGTAAACTGAAACAAGACTTAGGTTTCTGTACAGGCTTGTTCCAGCTACAAAAAGCCATTCTGCCCTATTCAAATGGTGCAACAACCTCAGAAGCCACAAGTAGTTGCAGCTCGAGCCAAACAGGCTGATCTGGACTTCTCCTACTGCTCCGCTTCAAGGGTTTTAAATGGCGTTATGACCCAGGAAGCAATCTGTTAGGAGGAGAAAGGAGGAATAAGCAAATCCAAGGCTCACAGCAGCTGAATTCTTTTAATGATAATAAGGTGGATTTAAATTTTGGAGGGAGAAATTAAAAGAATCTAAATGCATCTAAATACAGTTTTAATTGAAACTTCTGAAAGCAGTCTCTTCTTTGCAAAACTCAGATTAGAAGTTTCACTGTTGTGTGTCATTGCAAAAAATAACTTTGGTAGGTGGAAGGACCTGGAGAAAAGCCTCTGAAGATGAACTTCTTCAGATTTCTACGAAGAAAGAGATCATATAACTGTAATACAATAAATTAACATCATTAAATTAAATTAGTCTGTGAGGAGAAGGGTGGTATAAAAATCTAATAAAATAAATAAATTGTAATACAGACAGCAATAAACAGTTTGCATTATGCAAAATTCTTTTCAGGGAGTTCTAGAAATGTAGATACCTTTCAAAGGCAACTGGACAATTAATAGAAGATAAGTTAACAATGGCTGCTCATTGTTATTTATTTAATTGGTTTATTTATTGAGGCCCTCAATTGCTGATGCAACTCTATGCAGCTTACACAGATATGTAATTGAAGTTGTTAGGGAGAAACAGCAGGAAAGAACTATTCCCTACTTGACTTTCCAAAGAACTAGATTGACCACTCTAGGGAAGAATCTGGGACTTCAGTTTAGAGTTCCTTTAGAATTATTCATTCATTCATTCATTCATTCATTCATTCATTCATTCATTCATTCATTCATTCATATTGTGTTTATTTATATAGCTTCCTGTTCTTGCCATCATTATTTCTTCAACTGAAGAACATAGAACAAAACTTGAAACTCACTTACATTTTTAGCCTTTAGTTTCATTTAGTTGATTGCAGACACAGGATCTATTTTACCAGCAGGCATTTCCAAATTTAATTGAATTCAGCAGAAGAGACATGATTCTCAAATTATGTTTACTTTCTCTCTGTGTCATTAAGATCTTGTTAAGACCTTTACACTTTTTGGCCACAATATTATTTCTGTTGCATTCTAAAATGACTTTAAACATGGAATGGAATTCACAAAACCAAAACAAAACTCTGCTCTACTTTTTTCTTTCCCCCCCTGTTTACACATAAATATCCTATTATGTGATTAAACTGCTTTGTGACCCAGGAATGTAAAACAGTTAAGTTCACAGCAGGGGGCAGTGCTTTATGCACATTGCTACTTTAACTGTATCAGACATTTTAATCACAAGGATTTTTAAAGGCCAAAAGTAGAAACTAAAAATGGATAAATCATTCCCATTTTCACTGAATCAGAGACAGTAGGTGCCTTTTAACTTGCAGTCATGAGAACAGTTGTGCTTTTAAATCAAAATTGATTTCAAGAGGCAAATGGAATTACATCTACTGAAATATTTTACATATATTGATAAGAATTTCCCCTCCTGAAGTGAGGTTAACTTCTCATATGCAACAGAAACCGTCAGTTAACATAAGAGGCTGTGTTCATCTATGCTGGAAAAATCCCTATCACTGCTTGCAAACAGCCCTAAATCAAATGATGAATGACTGCAGCACAAAAGTGGTTATGTAATGAAATCTGGCACATAGCTGTAATGGGGATGTCTAGGAAGTTTTGAGGGTTTTAGAGCATGATGACTGAGGAATTGTGAGAGTTGAAGTCCATGCATCTTAAAATTTGAAAAACAGTGGTTTGGACTTTCAGAAAACAAGATTCCTTGAGCTTTGAAAGAAAGAAAAACCAGCCTGTTTTATATATGGAATTTTAAAAAACTGAAATGGCAATGCTATTCCATAAAGACACTGAAATCACTGTACACACTAAGTTATCACACTTGAAAATGATTGCTTAGCTGGAAAAGGTGCAAAATAAAATAATTACGAGGCTAGAGCAGATCTTTATTAAAAAGCATAAACATAGGCTGAAGGGCAATAGTTATTCGTTGTTGCATAGTACCTGGTACTTGTGGTATTCTGTCTTTGGTTTCTGATGGAGTATACAAAAACCAAAATGAGTAGCTATTGATAGCCTGATCCTGTTGTGCCCCCCTCCGCTGAGCTGCCAGAGTCGGATGATGAGAGACCTCCCTCGCTTGCTGGACCAGGGCTGCCAGTTCCTTCTCTGGCAAGACCAAAGCCTGTTCAACCACCATTCCCCACTTCTTCCTCAGCAGGGGAGGAGGGAGCTGGGCCCGATGTCAGCTCACCATTGAACCAACAGCATGGGGGGGGGAGTGAAGCTTGGTGTGGAGTCAGAGGCTTTCAGAAAAGAAAAGGCAGGAACTCCTAATGAACCTGCTCATGATCAGCTGGAGCCTCTTGTAGAGCCTCTTGTAGACACACACAAAAGGCGAAGGCTGAGGCAAAAGGCTTTCAGAGAGACAGCTGACCAATCCACTGGGCGGTGCCAGGCGTGTGGCTGGCAGCTCCACCCTCAGTAAAGGGATAAAAGTTGAGGTCTGAAAGAGTTGCTTTTGAAGCAGGCAACTATTAACTTGTGAACCTTGGATCTCTTGAACTTCAGACTTCTTGCTTCTTGACCTTGGACTGTACCTTGACTCTCCTGACACAACAATCCTGGACTGACCACACTTTGGCTTCGACAATGCTCCTATCTGGTATCCTGTGTGTGTGTGGACGCCTGGCTGTTCTAATTATCTGCAGCTGAACGCTTACCTCGTTAACCTTGGCTGGAAGACAGTGGGACATGAATGAGGTTTTAAGTCAGGCTAATTACTCATGGCTGGAACCCAGCATACCTCTGGCTAACGGCTCCTGGATCCCTGCTCCCCCCTCCAGTGCCCAGCCGGGTCATAACAGATCCTCCTTTTTTTGTTCAACTTTCTGTTAAGACATCTAAATTGGTGGCCTTAATCGTATCTAATGGCATCATTTTATAATTTAGCTAGCCGTTTGTATAAATAATTGTTTGCTGCATTTAGTTTTGAAAGTGATCCTGAACATCTAACCAGTGTTCATAAACATTTCCTCTCATTGACATCTTTATGAAGTTTCAGATTGCTTGCCTACCCCAATTATGAAAATAATTTAATAAATACTACATTAACAATTAGTACTATGAATAAGAGTAAAAATAATAATAACTGTGTGACCATCGATAATAATGGATTGTTACATTGACCCTCAGGGGTTGATACTTTGAGGAATTCCACTTTGAGGAATCCTGGTCTAACCATGATTGATTACATGTATATATTTTTTTCCAAGCATTCAGGATAGCTAATGGCAATCGTTCTTAACCTGTGGTTTGCAGACTCCTTCACTGTCATCACAGGGAGTCTGCAAATGCTTGAAGAAATGTTATGATTTAAATTTTGAGTTAAGTCTTGGTGGTCCTTGGCCAGGGTCAGTGGCACCAAAGGTATTTTAAAGGTGAAGAAAAGGTTGAAACCAACTGGTTCGTGGCATCACCCTTCCTTTAGCTCTACAATAGTAACCTTGCAGGCTTATTTCAAACTAACCTCCTCCTCCCCCACACACACATACATTATACCTTTATAAGGAAGTAATGTACTGTACATGGCTTTGTCAGTGTTTGATATTAAACACCATAGTGAGGTGTTTACTGGATGTTTATAGATTTACAGATTCACAGACATAATCCATGCATTGGTTTGGTGACTATGTTATATTGCTTTACTGAGACCATAAGTAAAGAATCAAATATGTTGATTTCCTGACATAATTGTATTGTTCAGAGTGCCTCAGCAATTCTAGATAGCAGAGTGTGTCTCTTTCAAAATTTCTGGAAAAATATAGAAGAACTAACTGAAGGCCTTATTTAACCAGTATAATTAGCTGTATTTAACACATGGTAACCCATGGAGATTTTGCTTAAACAGGTTTGGTTCTGGTTAGCATTTAGATGCAAAGTTACAGGGAAATATCAAGGTTTTAGGCTAGAATGAGAAATCAAACAGCATATGGGGAAAAGGCAATGACTTTTTCTGTACTGTTGCCAAAAATCTGTACAAATGTGTCCATGAAATTACGCTCGACATTAAGGAGGCTACCTTACAGATTCAGGATGGTGCATTGGTTAAAAGCAGCACTGCAGGCTATTTCTGCTGACTGCCATCTGCCATTAGCCATCAAAGTCCAGCACTGGCTCACTGGCTCAAGGTTGACCCACCCTTCCATCCTTCCGAGGTCGGTAAAATGAGGACCCAGATTGTTGGGGGCAATATGCTGACTGTGTAAACCGCTTAG
>JANHFO010007023.1:38534-53923 GCA_032468095.1 Pareas carinatus
ATATATCGGGGACGCGCGCCCTTAATTAGATTTGACCCCCTGCTCCCGCTATATCTGCCCCTCCCACACACCACCATAATATTTTGAACTCCACCCTCCTGGGTATCCCCCCCTTCCTGATTATACACATACGTACAATAGGATCCTAGTATGCTGCACCAGAAATCTTTTGTAGAATCTTGTTATGCCAAGGGCAGTTCTGGAAAAAAAAATATCAGCTGCCCAGGAAAGAAGGAGGGCAGGAGGGAGGGCAAGAGAGAAAGAGAGGTAAATGCAAATGATGGAAAATGTATTTCCAGCAGGTGGCAGGTTCCCTAATCTGTTTGCTTTCTGATTTATATGTGTGTATTGCCTCAAACCTCTACAAGCAGTCATTTTGTGAACAATACGTCTCACTTTCACCCATGGTAACTATTTTTTAAAAAAACAGCCCATACCATGTTCTCAAAACTTTAAATGTGACCTCCAGCCAGAAAGGTTGGCTAGTCCTAGTTTCAATGAGGGTGATTTGGTTTGTTTACATAGATACATAAATAACATAGAATTGTGTAATATAGAATGATAGCAGGGAGGATGAAATGATTACAGAAGGCTTGAATCATTTTCAATATTCCAACAGAGTATTTCATGTAATATTTGTATTTATCAGGGCTATCAGAAATACAATGAATGGAAGCGATTGTTCCATATGAATACTTAGTTGTTTTTAAACAGGGTTGACATGAAAAAAAATCAGATGTGTCAAGTAGTTTTTTTTTCTAAGGCTTGCAATCCTAAGTATGTTCACCTCATAATAAGATCTGAGTGAATTTGTAAAGAAGTATGCTGAGCATGTTTTATTAATCATTAATTCTGAATTTAGATGTACAAACAACTGAGAAGAATCCTCTTAATCATTATTTTTGTTCTAAAGTTCTCTTATAAATAGGATGGTTTCCTCAATATTTCTCCTCTTAAAACACATGTTTTCCTCAGCTTCAGATGTATGTTATAGCATTTATGCATTCAACTTCTTTGTCAAGTGATGCTATTTTTTTCCTGCTGTAGTCTGACAGCCACTAATAATAACGCATGAGGACAGTCAGACAAAATGAAGACAAATGTTGTTTGTTGCAGCAGAATCATAATGTCTTCAGATGCAGTAAGACATTCTTACTGTGTGTGGATACACTTTATAGCTTATTTAGCCCTATGATTTTTCTAGTTTTGTTCCCCTCCTTGAAAAACAATAAGCAAACAAACAAACAATAAAGTACAAACATTGGGAACATTGATTAGAAATATCTGAAGGCAACATATGGGCTTGTTAGTTAACCAAAACATTGTGGAACTATGGAGAATAGAGATGTACAGATGGATACTTTAAAAAAATTATGAGTGGTGTAACAGATCTAAAACGTAGATTTTTAGTCAACGTTCAAGTGGAAAAACAGGAAAGATAGTCACTGTGCTTTATGAAATTTTTAAATTTGGAATCATTAAAGATTATCCTAATGTGTTCATTTTATGCAATGACAGACAGGTGAAATCACCCTAGCACTTCAAGCTCCTGATAACAATAGTGTTTCCATTTTGCTTGAGGTGAACTCTGTAATATTAAATATCCATATTGTTTCTTACTCAGTATCAGAAAGTGTCAGTCATAACGACAAGCCCCAGGAAAGTGACACGTTCAAACAGCATTCCGAGTAGTCAAATGCTATGTTAAATAATACAACTTCCTATTACACTATTTTATTGGTAAAATAACACTTTGTCCAGACAAAAGAAAACAGTTTTCTATCTAAGTTTCTTGTTTATGTAGACCGCTTCTGTCATTGGGCTAAGTACTAACTGTTTTTACAGACTACACTTTAGGCTACTGAGCCAATCCTTCTAGACTGCCAAAATGTACCCTTAAGCTATAAACCTGCACTCATTTATTCATATTTAACTTCCATTGATTTCACTGCCACAAAGCTGAAGCCTGAGTTTTTAGTAATACCATAAATGGTATTTATATTATATCTTTTAAAAAAAGCCTTTTTGATTGCAGCTAAGTAGAATATTTTAAAAATAATCACATTCCATTTATTGCTTTATTACAACTTATGCACCAACTTACTTTTGTCCTCAGAGAAACTCGGTTCTAGTGAGATTATGGCTTAGCACAAAGATCATCGAATAAGATATGTGGCTGAGTAACTAGGATTTCCTTTCAGCAGCTCTACATCCTATTATGAAGTTGGCACATTGTACATCTTGTAAACCATCCTCAGCCCTCCTTCCTTTTTGCCATTAACAGCTGTCAACATTTTGACAGCAAAACATGGCAAGATAGCAGAGATTTATGCAGTCCACTTGAGGGTTATGAAGATGGATCTCATCCAGCTCTGTTTCTCCATCTGTACAGGTGGGAGAAGAAGATCTGGAAAACCAGGACCAGTCAGACTTGTTCAGAAGTTTTGGAGTCAGCTTCCATAGTTTCTGACCATCAGCCATAGGGTTGTCTTAGATAATTGTTACAATCTAAACATCTAGAAAGCACCAGGCGGTTTTCCTGTGCATTCTGCTATGAGAACTCAGGAAAACTCTTCCAGAAAATACATGAATGTAGTCTAACTGAAATCACAAGATCTATTTTTACAATAAAAGTGAATTTTGCTCAGAATTCTGTTCAGAATTCAGAATACTGTAAGTACAATAAGAGATACCAGTGAGTTACCTATAAACATTTAAAATAGGAAGAAAGTGAAAATATTCTACACTTTCAGATACATTAAATATAGCAAAGTTCTTGATAGTGGTGTCTGCCTAGATCTTACCTAAAGCGGGTTCTCAAGCATTACGAAACAGCGATCCATAATATCCATAATATGATTAAAAAAATTATGTAGTCTAACTCATGAATAAAACTAATGATTTCATTAGGACTAAGATTGCATCACAAATAAATCAACCACTTACTGAAAGTTGCATAACTTTATTGTACTTCTTTAATTTAGATTTACTTTTAAAAGCTCTTTCCATTGGTGGTCACTTTCTTTTTAATATTCAAGAAAACCTTTTCAGTTTTCAAAGAATGAACATTTAAAATGGATAAAAATACTGTAAATTTCTACAGACACTCAAAAGACTACAGATACACTACCACATGCAACAGTGAAGTCACCAGCCAGCTAGAAGCCATCTGCCAATTTCAGTACTATTTCTCAAAACTCACTCTGGGCTTGGCTTCCCATTTAGCTTCTATAAACCCTGCTGTCTATCTCTATTTGTGTGTTTGCGCAAGAGCCTGTGCACACGTGCAACAGTCTGTCTGTTTACAAACAAAGCTGAAGCAGGTTTTGACTCAGCTTTGTTCATAGAAGGGTGCATGCAGCTAGTCTGAGTTTGCCAAGGCAAAATGGGAGCAAGTTTTGATAACGTTATGCTCTCTTCAAAATATTTGTGAACACTGTAAATTTCTTAAGATTTTTGGTCGTTACCACTTTTGTTTTGGGAATTTTTGGTCTGAAGATCAAATAGAGTGATTCTTAAACATAAGCAAAGAAAGAAATAATAACTAATTTAGACCGTTTCTTATTAATAAAATTGTGAATCTTTGTCACATTTTCAGTATATTACTTTTTAACACAAATTTATATAATACATACTATGAGGGAGCAATTTGAACTGCCTCTTTCACTTGTGCAATTCAAGTACAGGTAGCCCTCAACTTACAAAGCTTCTGATACTAAGCAAGACAGTTGTTAAGTGAATTTTGCCCCATTTTGTGACCTTTTTGTCACAGTTGTTAAGTGACCCTCTGCAGTTGTTAAGTGAATCATGTAGTCATTAAGTGACTCTGTGTTCCTACATTGACTTTGTCGGAAGCCAGCTGGGAAGCTTAAAACTGATGGTCACATGACATTAGGACAGGCAACTGTCATAAATACATACCAGCTGCCAAGTGCCCAAATTATGATCACATGACCGTGGGAAGGCTCCAATGTTCATGTGAAAATGGTTAGGTTACTTCCTTCACTGCCCTTGTAACATCGAACGATCACTATACAAATGATTGTAACAGAATCAAATCTTCCTTCAAGAATGTTCTTACGCAGCTTTATTAAAATGATAATCATTTAAAATATATATTGAGATAATCTTTGGCCTACATACTCCTCTATTTTTCTTTCTCCTTCACTTGGAGACAAGCTTCAGTCCATGGTTTAAAACAAACCAGTTTTTCATTCAAGGGAACTTTTGTTGATTCCCAATCTCAAGTGTTAAGCAATCTCAAGTGTTAAGCAACAGCACTTATACAACACTGTAGAAACTATAGTTATTGCCCAAATAGTAAGGAGAAATTTCAGTTAGCCTTGACAATGTTTAAGCAAGAAGAATAGGAAAGAGATTGCATTAAACTGAAGCTTCCCAAAGTGCATTGTCAATACAAGAAAACATTTGTTATGTGAAATGTGAATCTGACCTATATGTAACAGGCTACATGGGGATAAAACTAGATGTGTGGAATAACCACATATGCAGTACTTTAAACATGATTATTCTGTTCACCTATCAAGCAGAAGAAGGTACAAAAATGTGCAGAGAAGATGAATAAATCCAGACTCCTATTCTCTCTTTATTTTTATGATCCGCAGCTTTCAAAGCCCACTCTGGTAGAAGACATGCGCTGAGTAAAATTAAATTGCTTATATTTCAAGCAATAGCATGGGCCAACAGCCTCTTCTATCAGGAATAAGTAGAGACCATACCTTGACAGCAACACAATTCATGAATAAAGTTTCTGAGTAGAGGTTATTCTCCACATGTCAGTCAACAGTGAAAACAGCTGATAGCAGTAGAATTTTAGAAGAAAGGAGGAGGCAACTGTTGGTAGAAGAAAGTGAAATAGTCTCCAGAGGTCCATATAATCTATCATATGGTTGGATTTAAATTCAGGAGGCAGCACCTATTGTCTTTATTTTCCATTGCTGGCTCACTCAGAAGCTTTTAATATCATTGATCATGATATCATGATGTACTTGAATAATCTGAAGTTTGTGGTGCGCTTTCCCATATTATTTAAAGAGCCGTGATGCAGTGGTTAGAATGCAGTATTACAGACTAATGCTTCCCACAGCCAGGAATTTGATCCTGACTGACTCAAAGTTAACTCGGCCTTCTTCCCAGTGAGGTTGGTAAATTGAGGACACAGATTTTTGGGGGTAATATGCTGACTTTTGTAAACTGCTTAGAGAGAGCTATATAAAGCACTATGAAGGGGTGTATAAATCTTTGTGCTATTGCTATTGCTTTCCAGTGGTTCTATTCTTATCCTTTTCTATACACTGGAGAATAATGGGAGACTTTCGTTCAACTCGTAAGAATTTGAAAGGGGGGAATGTCTTGCAATGTTGTTGTTTATTATCTATATTAAGTAGGTAGGAAGAATTATGAGAAGGTGCGAAACTGGTTCCTATGATGATGTTCAGTTGCACTGCTTTCCTGTGAGGTAATATTTGGAACCTCCATAAGTATCTGACTGGATATGGGGGAAGGGAACAAATTGAAGATGAATCAGTCCCAGGTGTGGATGATTCCCTTAAGAAACAGGTTTGCAGTTTAGGGACCTTCCTTGATTTAATACTGTTGAGAAAATAAAAGCAGAAAGGTGGATTTTTTAAATTAGTTTTTTCCAAATAACTACCCTGTTTCCCCAAAAGTAATATATCCTCCAAAAATAAGACCTACTTACAGTTTTGCCTCTCACTGAAATATAAGGCATCCTCCAAAAATAAGACCTCCCCGATAATGAGGCCTCAAACTTCTGGTTCTGGGCGGCCTCGGTGGAAAAATAAGACATCCCCTGAAAATAAGACCTACCGCATCTTTGGGTGCATAAATTAATATAAGACAGTGTCTTATTTTCGGGGAAACACAGTATTAGTAAAACTTTATTTTGGCAAAATTCAGTGTAGAACCAAACAATTGACAAACTGTTTAAAAGTAAAAGAGGAGGAACAAACATAAAACACCAAGCAAAAAGAATAATGAATTATAATGGAAAGGCAACAAGAAAGTTTTCCTGAGCAGCCAATCTTATATGTTTAGACCAGTGAGTTACTTAAACAAATATTATGGTACCTAAGCTGAGAAGGACTTTAACTGTAGCTTGATTCATCTGGCTGGGTCCATGAAGAGAGTGTTTTCTGCCATGGTACGTGCCCTCTGGAACATCATTTCCCTAGTGATTAGTCTTGCCTCAACCATTCTGGCTTTCAGCAAGGCAATAAAAATCCTAGCTTTGCCATAAAGCTGGGGATCCTGACAACTACGGGTGAGCCTATTCTTTGGTCTTGTTTATACTGAAAAACTGATGGCATGAGTGCTTAGGCTGATATTTTATGTCATTTATGTTGCTTTTATGTCATTTTTCTCTTTTAGTTATTTTAATAGTTAGTCCTCCCCTACCCTACCTAGTCCAACTTCTCCTTCCATTGAGCATCATAGGAAAATCCATGACTAGTATGATCTGGATCTTATCCAGCTAACTAGGGTGGCAATATTTTGACTTGATGAAACCAGGACAAAATTCAGTATTTGGAGAACAGTAATATGAGGGAATTTATATGGTCTATGTTGTAGCGTGGATACACGAGGCAGGAGTCAGGCTTGGTGCAACACGTTTATTAACAGATTCAGTAACTGAGGAACCAGCGCGGCAAAACCCTGCGCTTGCTAGCTTTATACTTGGCACATTAACCGCGCGCTGGCCAATCACATTTAAAGCACACAGTATTTCCAAATAAGGCAGCCCACAAGGTGGGGGGAGAGTCGACCGGTCTTGGCTCCGGAAAGTCTGGGGATTCCTGGATCCAACACCCCTATCCCTTAGATGGTTTCGCCGGGCCGCAGTCAAAGTCATCGAGGTAGGCGGGGCGCCGCACGGTCCGGCTGGATCTGCGCACTTCAGTCGGAGCTGGTGGTGCGGTGGAGGAGGTCGTCTCTGTCTGAGCCTCCTAATCCGCTGATGGCAGGTTCCGTGAGACTCCGGAGGTGGCCTCCTCCCGCGTCGAAGACCTTTCCTTGGTGACAGTTGGTCTCATTAACCAGCGATCCGGTGAGTCCCCGTTGTCGGTGTTGTCTATGTCTATGGGGGGAGGAATATCTCGGTTAGGGCTGAGGCCTGTGTTATTCGGTGCCGCCCCAGCCGGCCTGGCTCTCCATAGTTGGTCGATGTGGCGCCTCCACCGGTTTCCGTCCGGTAAGGTTACCACATACGACCGGGGGCCCGTAATCCTTTCCACCTCGGTGAGAACTCAACGGCTTTGGCCATCATAGCTTTTTGCATAGGCTGCGTCCCCGACCTCGAGTTTCCTCGCCCGGTCGGGTTCCTGGGCAAACTGGGGGTGTAGGCGGTCCAGGACCGTCCTTAATTTCCGGCCCATGAGTAACTCTGCCGGACTCCGGCCTGTAGACTTATGCGGTGTCACGTGCTGCCAGGCTAGAAATTTATTAATTTGTTCTAGCCACGGGCCTGGGCTTAGGTGGCTGAGGGCTTCCTTAGTTGATCTAACAACCCGTTCGGCCATTCCATTAGCCGCCGGGTTATAGGGCGCTATGAGGGCGTGCCGGATCCCCCTATCCCCCAGATATTGCTCTAGGAGCCCCGAGGTGAACTGAGGGCTGTTATCGGAGACCAAAATGTCCGGAAGCCCATGTGTGGCAAAAACGGCATTTAAAACTTGGATAACGGCCTCAGATGGGGTCGACTGCATGAGCCGGACCTCTAACCAACGGGAGTAGGCGTCCACGATTACCAAGAAGGTCACTCCATGGAAGGGCCCCGTGAAATCCATGTGGATGCGCGACCACGGTCCTGCGGGCTCTTCCCATTTCAGTGGGGGTGCCTTAAACAAAGCTGGCCTGGACTCCTGGCACGGGCCGAACCCATCCACCCAGGCCTGGATGTGCTCGTCCATCCCCGGCCACCATAGGTAGCCCCGGGCTAAAGCCTTCATCCGGGTTATCCCTGGGTGGCCATCATGGAGGGTGGCTAGGACCTTAGCCCTGAGGGTCTCCGGTAGGATGACCCATTCCCCCCAAAGCAAACAACTGTCCTAAGCGGACAGCTCCAATTTGCGGGAGAAAAACGGGCGGAAGTCCTCGTTTAGTGGCCAGGGCGGCCAAACCCGCAAAACCCAAGCCATAACGGCGCATAGGGTTGCATCTTGGGCCGTGGCCTTCGCGACTTGATGTGCCGTCACTAGGCCGGGTTGGCAAAGTTCGATCATGAGGACCGACCCCCCCCCTTCGACAGGGGCCACCGTGGCCAACGGGCAGTGACTTAGTGCGGCTGCATGTCCGAGCGACTTCCCCGGGTGGTAGACAATGGTGTACGAGTACACCGCCAAGAACACCACCCAGCGCAGGACCCGCGGAGATAGGGCGGGGGGGGTGAGGTGATTACCGGCCAGCAGGCCCAAAAGGGGCTTGTGGTCCGTCACTATTGTGAACTTCCGGCCATAAAGGTACTCGTGGAATCTCTTAACCCTGGCAATTATAGCCAGTGCCTCTTTGTCCACCTGGCTATAATTCCATTCGGGTTTAGAGAGAGTCCGCGAGTAGTAGGCTATTGGGGCTTCCTGGCCCTAGGGCAGCCTATGGCCTAGCACCGCCCCCACCCCGAAGGGAGATGCATCGCACGAAAGAATCAGCGGTAATACATTGTTATATCCTATAAGAAAACTATCAGCAGATAGCAATTCCTTGACAGCCTTGAACGCTCGGTTCTCCCTGTGGCCCCATACCCACGACGTGTCTTTAGTTGGCAGCTTATGCAGCGGCTTGGCTACCGTAGCCTTGTGCTTTAAAAAGACTGTATAGAAGTTCAGAAGCCCAAGGAAGGCTTTCAGTTCCGTTTTGTTGGTTGGAGTGGGTGCTTCGCGGATAGCCTTGACTTTCTCGGCCGTGGGGTGGATGCCCATAGCATCTATCTTGAACCCCAAAAATTCCACCGCGGGCACCCCAATTTGGCACTTCTTAGGTTTCAATTCCAGCCCGGTTCCCCGAAATTTTAACAGGACAACTCTTTGGGAGAGTTGCCCTTCGTCCTCAGCGATGATGAGGACATCATCAAAATAGGGAACTAAGCCCGGAATTCCACAGAGCAATCGCTCCATCATGCTCTGAAAGATTCTGGACGCGATGCTAATGCCGAATTGCAAACGCGTACATTTAAAGCCCCCCCTGTGCATCACCACTGTTTGGGCTTCAGCTGCCTCGTCGTCCACCGGTAGCTGTTGGTAGGCTTGTGCGAGATCCAACTTCGCAAAGACCTTGCCAGGGCCCAATGAGTGCAATAAGTGCTGAACCACCAGGATGGGGTAAGCACTCTGTTGGAGCCCTTTGTTCAGTGTGCACTTATAATCAGCGCAAATGGGCACTGAACCGTCTCCTTTTATCGGGGTGACTATGGGGGTTTCTCATTTGGCATGATCAGTAGGGACTAGCACACTCTGTCTGATCAATTTGTCCAATTCGTTGCCTATTTTAGGGTGCAGGGTGAAGGGCACTCTCCTGGGTTTTAACCGAATAAGGGCTACCATGGGGTCCAAATTGAGGGAAATTGGGGTGCCCCGGTACTTGCTGAGCTCCTCTGAGAACACGTCTTCGAACTCGCGGATCAAATCCTGGCTCCAGTCCCGGTTCACATGGCACACCCCCGTCAGTTCTAGACCCAAGAGCTTGAATCATTCCAAAACCAGGAGGGTGGGGAGGCGTCCGCTCACGACGGTGAGGTCTAGTCATCCCTGAAACCGCTTGAAACCCACGGAAACAGTGAGCCGCCCCAACACAGGAATGGCGTTCCCCTGGTAGTCGTTGAGGCGGAGAGTTTGGTGCTTGATAGCACTTTTCTTGATCCCGGGGTATAGGTGTTTTAGTTTAGCCCAAGAGATCATGGAGATTTCAGAATCCGAGTCGACCTCCATGGGGCAAGGGCTGCCGTTTATGTTTACGTCGGCTGTTACTTTGTTGTTGCAAATTGAAGCCGCTTTGTGACTATGTATCGCATATGCGTTAGCAGTGTCTCTGGCTGGCTTCGGTTTCCAGGCCGACTTTTTTTCCCCCTCTGCCTTGATGTTGTGGTTCCCGCGCACTTGCGGCGGCAGGGAGAGGAGTGCCAGTTTGGCAGCCAGGCAGGTTCACGCCAAGTGCCCGCGATTCCCGCAGCGGCGGCACGTGGCGTCTTTGAAACGGCAGTTCGCGCGCGGATGGAATCCCCCACAGCAGCTGCAGTGCTTGCCGTGCTCAGTCGTTCAGCCAATCTGGTGGATTTCGTCCTCATCTTCCGACTGGTCGTCAGGCTGGTCGTCGAGGGAAGCCTGGTGCACCCCCTCCGGCAGCCGGTCAGCCATGGCTGCCCCAGCCGTGCTGCGGAGCGACTCGGCCGTAGAGGCCGACGTTTCCGACGCCAGGGCCTCATCGATGGCAATTTCGAGGGTCAGTTTCTTGTTAGCCAGCAACTGTCGCTGGAGCTTAACGTCTCTGACCCCACAGAGGAACTGGCCCAACAGTGCCTCGTCAATGCTGTGAAATTTGCAATGGGCAGTGGCTCGACGCAATGCGGCCAGGTACACGCTGATGGACTCTCCCGGCCTCTGGAGGCGGTGCTGAAATTTATGGCGCTGAACCCACATTGAAGGGGCCGGCGCATAGTGGGCCATGAGCTTCTCTATGAGATCTGCCCACGGAGACTCCTCCAGCGTCTTGGGTTCCACCAAATCCGATGCCATATCAAAAACGGCATTCCCACAGTTGCTGAGGAAGAAAGCTTTTTTCTGCTCCTCCGGGTAATCATCCGGCTTGTGGGCGGCAATATAAAAGTTGAACTTTGACATTTATGCCCTCCATCTCTCCTCCACCGGATTGAATTGGGGTGGTGTTTGCACGATGGACATCGACCCTCGCTCCGCCTGCCTTGCCGGATTGACTTGGGCTGGTGGTTGCACTACGGACATTGTTCCTCGCTCCGTGCAGCGATCTCAGGCAGCAGACCGATAGCCTCAATGCATGGCTCCCGTAAACGCTCCCTTTACCTCGTCGCCAGTGTTGTAGCGTGGATACACGAGGCAGGAGTCAGGCTTGGTGCAACACGTTTATTAACAGATTCAGTAACTAAGGAACCAGCGCGGCAAAACCCCGCGCTTGCTAGCTTTATACTTGGTGCACTAACTGTGCGCTGGCCAATCACATTTAAAGCAAACAGTATTTCCAAATAAGGCAGCCCACACGGTGGGGCAGGAGTCGACCGGTCTTGGCTCCGGAAAGTCTGGGGATTCCTGGATCCAACATAGACACTGGTTAAAAGTATCTGAGGCTATTAGCAATACAAATGCCAGCACATAATAGTTTTTCACAAGCTTGGAGGAGATTCTAAATTATAGAAGAGATACAAAAGGACCATGGTATCTTTCCTAAAGAATAATAATGCAGCATCAATAGGTGGACATCGCTGAATCAGTTTAAAATAGTATTCTCTATAGGTTTTATCCTATGTACATTCAAATCTCAGTGAAAGCCATCCACCGTGATTAATCCACTTGAAATGGGTTGTAATCTTGAGAAATAAAGAGAAATCACAGCAATATTTTACCTACCTTCTTGAGCAATGTTAGCCAGAAAAAAGCTCTTTCATCGATAAGAAGTCTCTGTCTTTCAATATTCCCCAGTTTCCCTTTGATCAAATCCCCGTTGGGCAAAACCACAGAGAACTCAACGATCATATCTGCAGCTACTTCTCCATTTTGGTCCAGGTAGAGTTTCCAATGGGAAAGATTGTAGAATTCATTCTTCTCCAGAAATGGATGGAACTAGAATGGAAACAAACATGCATTTTAAAAGGAGAAACCTTTGTTTCTTATCCAACCTGGCATTTTTATGCATGAATCTTAGTTACCACTAAATTCCTAAGTGAATGAAAAAGGGACTTCTGGGGGACTTCCGGTTTGCATTGCAATGGTAGGGGTTGAAGAAACAGGAGCTCCAGTTTCCAAGTTGAATTTCTACTTGTTTGAGAAACACAAGAGATCCGAAAGTCACCCCATAAGGCAACAAAGAGAAAAGGCATCTCAGAAGCCAATACCAGATGTCGGTCAGTATGGATGAACTGAGGAACTCTTCAAACAAGCAAGAGAAAGGCTTCCTAGGTAGGCCAAGTTGCAGACAGCTGGGGAAAAAGCTGACCTGTGGCAGAGCTGCAGAACAGCTGATCGTCAGCTACATGTTGAAACTGGGTGAGCAAAATTTTATTTTTCTCTCCTGATGGAAGAAAAGAGAAAGATGCCCTACCAAGGAAAAGGAATTTTAAAAATAAACTTCCCAAAAGAAGAAGAAAAAATGGCAGGACGCTATGAAAGGGTCGAGCCCACAGCCCACCAGTTGGTGACCACTGTTCTAGAACAGGTATCAAATAAATTGAAGAAGAACAAAAAATACATTATTCATAAACTCCTTGAAAACAGCAAGTCGATTACCAGAAAGCATAGCTTATTCAGAACGAAAGTACCCAAGCTCAGACAGGAAATATGGGCACATGAGCTAATTCTACTTTATTGGATTGCTATTAAGAGAATCTTGCAAGTCTGATAGTACAAATCTCTCAGGAATTCGTTTTTCAGTCAGAAAATTTAGGTAGGCTCCTTTCTGAGTTTCTTTCTCTGCTCATTATGCAGGCTTTCTCCTCTCTTATGTGACCATTTTCTAGGCTGGATCTCTTCTTCCTGCATCAAAATTTCTCATATATCATTATTCATCTTATTTATTTTATTTTTTAAATTTATACATCGCCCTTCTCCCGAAGGACCCAGGGCGGTGAACAGCCCAATAAAAAGATATATAATAAAATAAATTTAAAATAAATTAAAAATATTTATACCAGATGCTGTTACTAAATTTAAAACCTCTAACATTTAAAATTCAGACTACCTCCCCCTCCACTATGGAACCTAAATATAAATTTAAAATACCCTGGGTAATCAGGACAGCCTGGCCTGGATAAAAAGATGTGTCTTAAGGGCACACCAAAAGGTCCGGAGATCAGCAATTGTACGAATTTCTGGGGGAACTCGTTCCACAGGGTGGGAGCTGCCACAGAGAAGGCTCTACCCCTGGGGGTCGCCAGCCGACATTGTCTGGCTAATGGCACGCTGACGAGACAGGCTCTGTGGGAGAGAACTGGCTGTGGGAGATATTTGTTGGCAGCAGGCGATACTTCATTTATAGTTTATAGGAATGTTGACGATATAACTTGACTTCACCAAAACATTAGTAAATTATTTTGTAATGTAATAATTAGAAAACAAGTTAAGTGAGAGCTGGAAATTATGATATTTAAGTGAATAAAAACTCTGATATTTTGCGATTCAGGATTAGACCAAATCATAGGCGAATAACAGAATAACAGAGTTGAAAGCAACCTTAGATGCCTTCTACTACAACTGTCTTCTCAAGCAGCTCTCTCTCACTCTCTCTGGCTTTTAACAACACTAACTTGTACTACAACAAATGTCATTAACCAAGCGTGAGTACTTATGTTGTGAAAGAAATCACATAGATTGATTGTAAATAATAAAAGAAACTTTTTATATAAATATCTCAGCCATCTCTTATTCAGAATTCTTGATTTGGACCTCTGTCCCAAGTGAGAGGCTCTCTATTTCTGCGGGAATAAACAGCTGAAAGCTACCTTGCTCATCCCAACATGATTTATTGGCCACTTGTGCTAGCACAACAGAACTAAGCTGAGACTTAGGCCATCAGTTTTGCTGAAACAAGTTGAACCCATGCTCAGCTTTGGAGTACATCATCAAGGGAGATAGATATTCAGGAGATAGATATGGTGCACCCTACCAGTTTTGGTGGCATCTTTCTGCTGGATCATCAATTTGGGAGGTGGATGAGTGTTGTTAATTCATCTTGTAAGACTACTTAAAGTGTGAAAAGACTTCAGTTGAGTGCTGGAACCCAGGTGAGTGAAAGTCAACGAAAATTTCCGTGAGAACATAGACCTGCCAATGCCCTGATGACCTAAAGCTGATAGGAATCCCTTTGATGATATGGGGCCTCAAAGATGGGAGAAGTATGATATTTTCCATTTGGTTGTATTTGGGTTTACATTTATATAATCTTTTTTAGGAATTAGATGCCATGATGATAGAAGTGGAAAGGGGGATTTTTTTGGCCAAAGAGTAAATGAGAAGACAACCCCAGTGGGGTGCACCCTAAAGAATTTTAGAGCATTCAGGGTCTTTTTGAATATGTCTAACCTGATTTTTGTGTTAAGAAGTGTGATCACAATACTTAATTAATTAGTATCCTACCAATCTTTTTCAAAGGTGACTCTATCATTTTGGGAAATGGGGTAAAATGGTTTGAGGAAAGTAGTCTAGTTTACAATGTTATTTTGCAGTTGATGCTCTTCTCTAGGAAAGCAAGAAGGAGGAGGAAATGTGGAAGAGCTGGATGAGGAGGGATAGGAAAGTGAATGAGAAGGCAGAGAGTAGAACAGGGATCAAAAGGAAGATCATCTCTGAATAGAGATCAAGATGAGTTTTGCAAGGAGAAGGGACACTGGTGATCAGAATGCCCCCAACGGAAGTCAAAGCCTTTCTTGAGCCTTCAGCCTGAAGACACAGAATGATGGAGATCTGGGAGAATGATGGCTCTAAGGCATCTGCCCTGGAACTCCTGATTGAAATTAAGATGGGGGAACCCATAAGAATTCTGGTTGAGCAGAACACTCTGGGTTAACCCAGCAAATGGTGTCTTTATATGATGTAGCAGTTGAGCATCTTTTTTTTTTCTACACCAGGCAAGAATTGTAATCTTTTCTATGAGAAATCTACAGAAATAGCCAACTCATAGTTCAAATCCCTGGGTGAGTGGTCTTATTCTGTTTTGCCTGGCCCAATGAAACAATGGCATGGAGCAGCTCTGTTTTTCTCTATTTCTCTTTGTCCCTCAGGAAACTGAGAACAGGCAAATCTAAGTTTTTATCAGTTTCCTGAGAATGGTATTATAATTATTAAACTTATTAAAAACAAAAGTGTAGGAAGTCTACTATTGATGGAAAGGAGAACGACATTTTAAAAACACCCCACAACAATCTGGACTTCTTCCTTCACTAGTAGATATATTAATATATAAATTTTTGTGTGAAGTACTCCTTATTTCTGCTCCTCAGTTTCTGTCTGTCTGTCTGTCTGTCTCTCTCTCCGTGTGTGTGTGTGTTTCCCTTTTCCCTCTTAGCTCTTCATGCTATTGGAATTTAATGATTCAGTAAGACAGATTTACAAACAATAGATTGATGGCATGATGGAATGATAACAATAAGGAACTTGAACATATCTAGTAATAGGCTT
>JANHFO010007024.1:0-13216 GCA_032468095.1 Pareas carinatus
ACATATTCCTATAAAAAGTCTTGTAAACCTGGCAATCCATCAACAAAAAAGGTGTGCCGTTTCATGTCCTTTTTCCAGATACACCCATTTTAAAAGCTTTTTTTTTGAAGCACTCATACTTTTTGCTGTAAAATCATCCAATTTTTTATGTGTCTGTTTTTCTCTTAATAAGGTATGCAGGGTTTTCCTCAATGAAGGGATCATTTTATCTGTACAGGAAAGCGAAATTGTTTAAGATAGTGCAAAAGCTTTCGATGGATCATGTTTTGTCTTCCATTTTCCTTAAAGTCACGACAGTCACGTAACGTTTAGGTAGAAAGAGAACCCAAATGCTTGTGAGAACTTAGTTGGTCTTCTAAAGTCCTTTGAACTTTTTCTACACCCTTCTAGCAAATAGACCAATCTCTCCCTCTCCCTGCTCAATTTATTTCCAATTCCCAGCCACCTCCAGAACCCACAGTTTTTTCTCGTTCCATCAAAAAATCCAAGTCCACCACTGTGTTTAGAGAAGTGACAATATTTTATTAGTTTGGTGGGAGGGCTGGCAATTGAATTCCATCTCCTGCTTTTGTCTTTCTGGCATTGCCTTTTGATTTCAAAAACCTCAGCTTAAAAACGAACGAGATCTAAAAGTAAACAGGACAGGGCATGACAAGGTAACTATGAAACACAGTAGAAGACATTCAAGGCAGAAATCCTGACATTCTTTTTTCTCAAAGATGGAGTATGCTGGCTGTGAGGGGTGAGGACCTCCCACACCTGCAGATTCTGGAGTCTGGAAACAACTTCCTTCACTATGTGAACATGGAAAAAAAAGTGAATGGATCCCCTTTATCTCTCCAATGTGGTTCTTAGCCTGGTGGTTTCTATGCCTGTCCGAAAAATTATCCCAGTCTCGCCAAAGAATGCTCGCGTTCACTGGAGATAGTTAAGCAGAGGTTTTATCGCCATCTGTTAGGGATGCTTCGATGTGAGTTTCTGCACACCACAGGTCTGAACGATCCCTTCTGGGTGATTCTGCGACACCCAGACTGGATTGTGGCTGAAGGGGAACCAAGATAAAAGCCTCTCTTAGGTTACCTCTTCTAAATAATCTCAGGAACCCTCAGTAAGGTATCTTCCTTGGTCCACCTCCCCTCCCAACCCCCAAAATAGCAAAATGGTCCCTTCCAAATTTTGACGGTTCTCCAATTTAGCCATCCTCCAGATGTGTGGATTTCAACTCCCAGAGTTTTCAGCCATGTTGGCTAGGGGATTCTGGGGCACCCAGACTGGATTATGGCTTAAGGGGAGCCAAGATGAAAGCCTCTCTAAGGTCACCTCTTCTAGGTAATCTCAGGAACCCTCAGTAAAGGTATCTTCCCTTGGTCCACCTCCCCTCCCCCCCTCCAAAATAGCAAAATGGTTCGGTCCAAAGGCCGCAATAGGACTATTACTCCACACCATTCTGTCTAGTAGCTGCTAGGAATTACAGATCATTTGGCAGAGATGGCACCAGAGATGGTCCAATTGTCCCCCCCCTTCCCCCATTTGGGATTGCCGAGATGGTTGATCTCAGAAGATACTTTTGCAAAGTGATCAAGACATGTGGCAAATTGCTACTGGAAGAGAAACTTTCCACCCTAAGAAATAAAACAACAACAAACAGGCCTATATGCTTATGAGCTTAGCCCTATGAAGGAACTTGACTTTCCAGCTTAGGGGAAGGATCAGCCTTATGGACTGTGCTCACACAACAAGCTTAATTTTGTTCCTGAATTAACCTGGTTTTTTTTGGAGGGGGAGGGCTTGCGCAAATCACCTAACCGTAAAACGATGAGTCACACAACTTGTTAAGCTACCCAAAACAAATAAACCAACAACTTAAATTCAGCTTAGCATATTGTGTGAATTCAGCTGCTGTTAGGTTTGTTAATGGGGCTGGCCAACTGAACGGTTTGAACATAGTCAAAGTCAGTTTCAGCAAACCTGTTCTTACGCTTTGGGTATTGCGAGGGTAAAAGCGGAAGGAATGGGATGCGTCTGTGTAGGAAAAGAGCTTTCAATCTTGGTACCTCCCCTCTCCAAACGAGTCAAGTAAAGTGCTGATGGATGCTAACTTATCCCAGTCTACTCAGTCTTTAGCTGGCTTCCCAATAAATTAGGTGCAAGAAGTGAAGAGTTCAGTGTAGCAAGGAAGCAGAAGACAAACACAGATAGAAAAAGGCAAGCAAGTGAAGCTGAAGACAGGTTTCTATGCCACAGGCAAGCTAGGCTAGCAATGGGCAATTCTAGCGTGCAATGGTACCTGCTGTCCGACAGGTGGAGGTGTTCCATTTTTTTAAACAAAATCCCTGCAAAGTGGAGTCACAAATGGATGCCATGGAGCGCGTAGGGCCTGTTGCTTCGTGGAAAACCCCGTGATGAGTGTCTCTGGGGACTTGGAAGTGATGTGTGGCTGTGGGGATATCGAGTTTATGGGTTGTCATTAGATTTGGCCCCAGGTGAATTAGGAGAATGCACAACAGTGTAGATAACCATGGAGATGAGAGTTGGCTTAAAATACAAGAGAAGAAACCAGCTTGGTGTGTATGCCTTGATTCACACAACATGTTGAACTCGATGACTGAATTAACCAACCCGGCGGGTTTCCACACCACATCAGATCAGAAAATTAACCACATCGGATGTGTTTGCCCCACATGCCAGGCCATTTTAAAAACAGAAAGCAAGATTAAAGTGAACCGAGCCAGTGACTTCAGCCAAGGTATCCCCTAGGTTTGCCACAAAGCATGTTGTGTGAACGCAACCACCCTGCGCGTGTTGATATAGGCATTTCGACCTTGAGAAGTGAAAGTGGGAGAAGTGGCAAGTAGTAGGCTAGTAGCGGCAGCTAGAAAGCCCAGAAAGTGTAAAAGCAGGATGGCAAATGGAAGAACAGAAAGTAGGCAGATGAGGTGGCAGGAGCAAAGCTCAGACGGGGCACAGAAAAAGAGAAGGGCTCAGGGTGGAAAAAAAACACAGCCCTCTCCCATTCTACATGCCAACCCCTCCATCCACATGGTCATGCCCACCACCCCGGCCATGCCACACGCCCCAGCCCCCAAAGAGCTCAGTTCATCTCTTCGAAGAATTTGTACGTGGGGTTTTCGTAGCCATGGTTTTGCATTTTGTTCAACTGACGCTCTTCCGGGCTAACCATGGGATCCACCTGCCAGAAGGGGAACAGAAAGAGAGAAGAGTCAAGTGATGGGGCTCCACCATGATTCAATCCCGCAGCTCAGAACAGAGGTTTTCAATCTGTGGTCCAGGGACGCCCTTGGGGTCCGTGGCCAGGGGGGTCCGCAGGCAGGACAGGAAAAATTTGTAAAAAGGAATAGACACGAATTGACGATTAGTAATTACTTGAGTTTGTGGGAACAGGGCCCACCATGTAGCAACGACACATTTTGGGGTCTGCAGCTTGAAAAAGAGTGAAAACCTCTGGTCAGTACACCAAACTTGAAATGAAATACCTTTAGTGAGGTGTATCTCCGTGAATAATATGAGAAGCAACGTGCAAAATAATTAAGCTTTATTATTCATTAGACAAAGTCTGGTTCGGAATGTTAAATGAAATGGAGATTTCACTTTATGAACAAATAGGAGATATCATCTTTCAAACAATATACTTATATGAATAAATGGGAAAATATATAAAGGTTAAAGTATGCTATGAAATATTTCTAAATTAACACGAGAATTAGCTTGGTTTTCCGTTTGTTTTACTTATGCTGTTCCTTTAGCACGTTGAATGGAATATATTTGATTCTGGGATTTTAAATAAATTATTTGTAAAGAAAAAAATAGCTGGAGGGAGTGGAAATTAAAATTGCATACATGAACTGTATACCCAGACACCATGTTTTCTGAAATATGGACTCTCTTATTGTTAAAAAAATAAAAGAAACTTGAATGTCAGGAAAAAAAACCACAATGTTGACCTGTAGAGTTCTTAAGGATATGAATTGAATTGAACTGAATACTTTCTTTGGCCAGGTGTGATTAGACACACAAGGAATTTGTCTCTGCTGCAGAGGTTCTCAGTGTATATACCAAGTCACAGAATAATGATTAATAGGCCAATACCATCTGCCAGGCACAAACAACCAGATCCACATGCATAGCTAACTACTTTATTGTATCCTGCCCGTAATACAGGAATCTCTCCAGACTGCCAACCTTTCTTTGCCTGTGAATAGATAGACGAGGCTCTGTGGAACTTAATGGGAAGCCAGTTTTCTTACAGCTGTGCAAGGCCTGGAGACTAATTCCTCATTTGAGACCTTCATGCTGCCTGGCTGGGTGTTTCCCAAGATCACTCCAGTTAATTCCCCTGATTCTCAGAGTATGTTTTTCATTGGGTCCTATCCAAGCTTGTGTCACCTTCTTGTTGATACCACTTAACGGAATCCCTCCCCATCCCTCCCCTCCCCGTGTGACTGCAGAACAATTCGCCAAGAAGAAAGCTACAACAGTCCCAGTGCAGGACATCAGATAGTATTCTCCTCCACATGACACTCCTCCAGGATAGGTCAATAGCATGGAGAAAACCTTGTGTGGGTGGAAGTATTCAAAAACATTTATGAAGTTCTGAAAGTGTTCTCAAAGCTGGCAACCCCTGGAATTTGCTTGCACCCCAAAAGCAGAGAGCTTCCTCCCCCCCATCCTCAAAGGTACCTCAACAATGCCGTGACTGATGGTCCCGTATGGCTTTCGGCGAACCATCAGGAGGCTGATGATAATCACCATGGCAACGGCCACTGCTACGATGAGGAGGCCAATCAGGGCCCCTCGGTTGATGGTTACCAAGGTGTCAGGCTCCTGTGGAAAAACAGAGTCGGTGTGATGATTTTAGGACAATCTTCACGTTTGTTAAAAAAGACACCTTGTATATCTCCGGTGGTGTAGGATGAGGGAAGACAAGACTTCCTTAAAAGAACAGGCTTTTGACAAAAGACAGACATGCAGTAATTATTGCTTTTCCAACCTGTTCGAATGGATGCTGCAGCTGTCCATGTAGCGGATATCAACAAAGATCTCATGAAATGAAATCTAAGTTCAAAACCCAACGCAGAGGTTAAAGAATTCTGCCCACTGATATCATACAGGTTGTGTAAATCAGGGGTGCCCAACCCTGGCAACTTTTAAGGCTTGTGGACTTCAACTTCCAGAATTCCTCAGCCAGCCATGTGGGCTGGGGAATTCTGGGAGTTGAAGTCCCACAAGTCTTAAAGTTGCCAAGGTTGGACACCTCCGATCTAAAACCATGACGTACAGCTTTGAACATCGCTGGTCCCTCTAGATGTCTAAACATCTGCAACTAAATACGTTTGGCAGATAATTCTGTTTCCCCCCCTCAACATTTGCCTTGGTAACAAAATATTGCTTTTGGAGAGCGGGATGGGGGTGCAATGGGGTGGGGAGACATGGTACTGCAATATTACGGGAAGACCTCTGGACCCCTTGAAATAAATAAAAGAACAGATGTGTGCTTATGGCTAGCGTGCTCAATTGACCACAAAAGAGCCACACAGGCTGATTTGGTGACAAATTGTGTTATCTGAAGCTGAAAGTGACTACAAAAGGATGCTTACAACAAATGCTATGTAGAGATTTTCTCTCTCTTCTGTATAAAGACCAAACTCATTTCAACTGTTCTACCATAATGTTTTCTGCATAAAACCAGAGTTTAGCACCAGAATATCAAGGTAGGACCATCTTTCTCTCATACCAGTTTATTTTTAGCTGCTGGGGGGCGGGATTATTCTTCATACCTTGCCAGTAATACAGGCAGTCCTCAATTTACAACCATTCATTTAGTGACTGCTTGAAGTTACAACTGCACTGAAAAAAAGGACTTATGACCGTTTTTTACCCCACTGTAACATTCTCATAGTCACGTGATCAAAATTTGGACGCTTGGCAACTGACTTGTACTGATGACGGTTGCTGTGTCCTGGGGTCATATGATCACCTTTTGCGACCTTCTGACAAGCAAAGTCAACGGAAATTTTGGTCTCAATCCGCCATAAGTCGAAGACCATCTGTACCACGTCTGACTTGGGGAAAATCCTCCTTGCTGTCATGTCTATTGAACAGAGGGCTTCTACTTTGCCCACCCCCAAAAAAATACCTCACTGGGCAAAGTTTTGTCCAAGCACAACCACCACCATTTTAAATGCCCTATTTGGTTAGATTTTTACGTGCTTGCGCCTGAATTGTTTTCCTATTCACCTGGTGGTATTAAATTGCAGGCATTTGAACTGCTATTACAAACTGCCTAGAGGAACTGAATGCAACTGTATACGTGTGCTAAAATGAAAAAAAAAAACCACTGGTTTTATATTGGGTGGAGGCCACAGGCTGAGATTGCACTTAATCTTTGGGCAGACGGGATGCGAGGATTTCTTTCAACTGTCACTTCAAACTCCCAGGAGTTCTACAATTTTAGTTTTGGGTGGTCTCACTGGCTTCTACTACTACTAAGTGTAGTAACAAGACTACTGTTTCCATTGAGGCTAGAGAAGAAGGGAGGAAAAGTTATAAATTGGGTTTCTTCAATCTGGTATCTTCCAGATATTCCAACTTCATAATCTCAGCCAACAGGGCTGCTGCCAGCGGGGACCATGAATCAATGTCCAGGAAAGAATGAGATTCAGAATTATTTAGAGGTTTTGGAGAATCCATAAAGATGAACAGGAAATGGAATAAGTTAAAACCAGTATTTCTCAACCTTGGAAGGGAGATTCTGCTGATTGGGGAATTCTGGAAGTTGAAGTCCACACATCTTCAGACTGTCAAGGTTCAGAAACGTTGCTCTAAAATACAGAATGTCTTTTGTCTACAGCACTCTCAACGTGGGCAACTTCAAGATGGGTGAGCTTCCAGAATTGAACTCTGGGACCTGAGGTCCACATATCTTAAAGCTGCTGAGGTTGAGAACTATGGATCTGAAACACAGGTAGACAACCTATTTTGGCCCAACCCTGCTTGGGCTGTGGGAACCAATCATCCATTTCCTTTTCTGGTGCGAATAATTAACCCCATTTGGAGTTTTTTCTTCTTCAAAGTGGTGCTATGGATGCATCGAAGAGAACCAAAATATTAATTTTGCTCTGAAGATCTCAACCCCACAATAAATTAAACAGAAATGGGACATTTCAGCCGTATTGAATCCTGCTCTATAGATTCAGCTGGCTTTGTTCTATAATCCTTGATAGTTACAGGGTTACAGTTCAATATTGCTGTCTTACAAACGTTTACACTGGTATATTTCGATCAATATGGAGGAATACAGCACTTTTAACCTGCTCCTCAGCCATCTGGATTCTGAAAAGACTAAGTTTGCTTGTTACTTCAGTTCTCACCTGTGGCAAGAACTCATGGTTTATTCATAAAACTGTGGTCGGGACAAAGCCTGAGGACTCTGCTCACAAAAGACACTACTTACTTTTAAGGAGAAAGGGATTAGCAACCATTACACTCAGCCCTGCCAAGTTCAGGAGTAATTGAAGTAAGCTTTTGATCCCTGCAGCATTTGTTAAATATTCACAGCAGATAGAGAACTGGATTTCTTCTTACACCCCAGGACATTGTTACAAACAATCTGCCTTCATCTGTTCAGTTGTGTATGATTTTCAGAGACTTTAGAGATTACAAATAATGCTTACGTTAATATTTCCACTTGGGGCATCTGTAATTCAGATGTAAAATGCTGCGTGGGTCTGAAGGCATACTGGAGTTCTAAAAACACTGTTTTCCATGCCAATTTGTTGTACTTGGCATTTTAGCTTGTTGAAAACAACTTCCAATCTCATAAACACTCAGCAAAGTACCAAAGCTTGGAGTTTGTTGTCTCTCTGGATTTTGTAGAGGACAAAGCTGTGATGATAGCTTCTAATGTTTATTTTTCATAGAGACGAGTGGTTTTTAACCTCTTATTTCTTCTTCCAACTCTCTACCATCCTTATGGGTCCATAAATCAGAAGAATTACTTATTCTTCTGACACAATTAAAAGAAAACCATAAGCAATGAAGTGGAATGGGATATGAAACAGAGATGACCTCAGGCATGGAAAGAACGATGATTTTTTAAAAAAATGATGAAATCTCCCTAGGATAAATTTTCTTTTGGAGGGAATTTTGAGATGCAAACCAGCTTCTTTGCTTCCTGTTGAATAATCCAGTGCCAGTAATTATTGGGGAGAAAAGAGGCTGAATTAACAACCACCAGAAGACGGAGGCCAAGTATAGCCAGTTTTATGTTACAACAGATGTATGCAGGGCAGAGAGTCAACTGACACTGATGGGGATCTGGAATTAAGCATGCAACCGAGGGAATAGTAAAGATATTAGACAAAGCACACATAACAGTTTGGTGAGGAAAAGATCTTTTTTTTTTCACAGAGGAAGCCCTGTTTTTAATCCCAAATGAAAGAAAGATGAACTGTTCAGAACATCATTTCAGAAATCAGTCCCTGATAAATAAGAGGCAATTATGAAAAGGCTAATAGGCAGCAGGATGTACTTATTTCCCTAGGTTCAAACAAAGAACTCCCTTGACATCTATGAGAGAGGTCCATGGTCAACCCATTCTCCAAAACATCAGGAGGCAAGATAAGAAGCAAAAGATGGAAATTAATCAAGAAGAGAATTAACCTAGAACTAAGAGGGAACTTCCCGGCAGTGAGAACGATAAACCAGTGGAACGGTCTGCCTTCAGAAGTTGTGAGTTCTCCATCCCTGAAGGCTTTTAAGAAGAGACTGGACAGCTACCTGTCTGAAATGGCATAGGCCAGTGATGACGAACCTATGGCACGCATGCCACAGTTGGGCACACAGAGCCCTCTCTGTTGGCATGTGAGCCAAATCGTCCCAGCATCGCCCCAGAGCTGGGCATGCTCAAAAAGAGAGCAGCTGTGCCAGGTGGGTGACGTCACAAGCAGCAACTCATTAGCTGCGACTCGTCCAGACACTCGATGCCTAAAAGGTTCATCATCACTGGCATAGGGTCTCCTGTTCAAGCAGGGAGCTGGACGAGAAGATATCCAAGGTTTCTTCCAACTCTGTTATTCTATTTACGTTTTCAGTATTATACGTTGGATGGCCAATCACAACTATTGGTGGAAATCAAGACATCCATCAAAAATAAGACACAACTACTACCGATTGTATATTTTCTCTACTTTTAGAAGCAGTATCTTTTTCAATTTCAGTTGATGGGAAAAAACCAGGACAATACAATAATGCTTATATCATTACTTTCTTCTGAGCGCTGGCCATGATCAAAACAAGGATGTGATGTTAAATAAGCATTTGATCCGATACACCTGGCTTTTTTCTTAAGTTCTTTACTCTCAGGTTTTGCCCAAGCTGCTCCTGCCTCTTCTGCTACTGTAATTAATTCTCCATTTAAAACCTGACTGTGTCACTTGATTGATTGCAACCTCTCCAAATCTCCTGCCCTCCAGGCATGTGGGTCTTCAGCTTCACAAAACTAAGCTGACTGGGAATTTCTAGGCTCTGGAAGATCAACATCCCTGGAGGACACCAAAGCTGGGGAAGTCTGATTTAATATATTTCCCAGCTGCTTTGAGAAGGCTCTAAATGCGCATATGGATATGAAAATCTATTTTCTCTGCATTTTGCAACTTAGCTTTGAATAGCCTTGAAGCGTTTTCAAAACTTCTTTTTTTTTATCCTGGAGCTATTGTCTATTATTATAATAGCCATTAACTATTATCTATCTTCCACAGACCAATTCTGGAATACAGCTCATCTGCCTGGAATCCACATTGTATAAAAGGACATTAATACAATTGAAGGAGTCCAGAGGTATTTTAGAGAAGAGTGCACAATAGAATACCTTAGGCCACCAGGTTTGAAATTCTGGACCTAGAAAGCCTGGAGCTACGCCGCCCATGGTCTGACCTAAGCTTAGTACACAAAATTGTCTTCTACAATGTTCTACCTATGAAGGAACACTTCAGTTTCAACCACAATAATACACGAGCTAACAACAGATACAAGCTCAAAGTGAACTGATCCAGACTCGATTGCAGAAAATATGACTTTGGCCACAGAGTGGGTCAATGCCTGGAACTCACTATCTGATGATCTTGTTACATCCTCAAACCCCCAAAATTTAACCTTAAACTGTCTACAGTGGACCTCACTCCATTTCTAAGAGGTCTGTAAAAGGGGCGTGCATAAGTGCACCAGCGTGCCTACCGTCCGTGTCCTACTGTCCCCGTTTATTTGTACTCATTTATTATGCATATGTTTATACCAGTTTAT
Organism: Pareas carinatus; assembly: GCA_032468095.1. Taxonomy (NCBI): domain Eukaryota; kingdom Metazoa; phylum Chordata; class Lepidosauria; order Squamata; family Pareidae; genus Pareas; species Pareas carinatus. Next base: position 10,318 of record JANHFO010007024.1, read on the forward strand.
ACCTATATGTTTTATAGTATGTTCTTATTTATACTTGTTTTTCTCATATATGCGTGACTAAATAAATAAATAAAATAAAATAAATAACTCCCCAGTTCTACTCTTAGCTACACTGTCTATAATGGCTGAACAAGCTGGATTTTGAAGCCTTATATATATTTACTAGATTTAAGGATCACCTTTCTACTGCAAGTACTCAAGATAATTCAAACTGATGGCTTCAAACTGCTCCTGTTTACTTTCATTTCAGTCAAGTGACATGAAATTCACAAACATTTGTAGCTCCCAGAACCTACAATTGTTGTTGTTTAGATGCAACACCAATTATAAATAATCCATTAAGATATATTCAAAAAACTGTCCACAAATATAGCCACCACTTGACAAATTTGTGCTTGCATGCACTTCTTCAAAGGCAGTTCCAAAAAAACCATTGGAGTGACTAAATAGAATTTAAAAAGTGTGTCCCTTAGGGGAAAAAAAATAAAGTTATTGCCCATGTGGGGGAAAATCCTCAAAGAATTGAAATACTATCAGTTGAAACATAATAAAATGCCTAATAAGGTTGGGAAAAGAAAGTATAATCTAGATAGGGGTATAAAAGCCAAGGAGAAGAATGTTAAAAGGATTGCATTAGAAGTAGGAAGCTTGCCAGAGATAATGGTTTGGTCATTAGACCATCAAGATGTAAAAAGAGCACTTAAGGAAGACAGAAATATTATTGAGAAGTTAAATGACTGCTTTGCATCTGCCCAAGACAAAGGCAAGGTTGGCAAAAGAGATCCAAATTGTTCTCCACCAAGGCAATAAATCTGAAGAAGTGACACAAACGGAATCATCTTTAGAGGACACTTTAGAACAAACAGATAGATTAAACTCATAAATCACGTAGTGGCAGCAGATGGAATTCTCCCAAGAGTCCCGAAATATCACATAATATGAGCTAGCTGTAACAATAACACTCAATTCAAGAAAGGTGGCTGTGCCTTGATGTCTGAGAAAAGGAAGAAGAGAGGAAAAAACAAAACTACACCTCAGAATTGTTACACAGTTGAACAGGGAACACACAAGCCCCTGCCAAAGAGATGCTAGGCACTGCCATTCAATCTATTTTCAGGGAGAGAGAAAGAGAAGAAGATCTGAAATGAACTGAAGTAGCAAATTCCCAGTCAAAAGGAGGTGATATCCAATATCTGTTTGGCCTGTAGATGTGCACAGATTCCTTTGGCATTTTCCAGATGCTACAAGCTTGCTTAAATCCACCTTGCCAAACCCCACAGCCCAACCCCCTCCAAAAACAACAACAACACTAATTGATGTACCTCTAAAAAACCCCAGGCACCTGAAACCGATTTCACTGAAGAAGACTGGCAGCAGCGGGGCTTACTATGTGATCTCTCTCATCTGTATTGGATGCTACTATGAACATTGATGCAGCCACAAACAAAAAGGAAAAGATGCTTGGAATTAATGGCTGAAGAGGGACGAAGTTGAGGCCTAGTGATGTAAAAAATATACAGATGTGAGCAAGCAGTCTCTTCAAGTTACTGCATAGCAAGCTGTAGCCAAGTTTTTTTCAAGACAGGCTGGATTCCTGTAGGCTTCATGGGTGTATCCTACAGTTCTGTACAGTTCTTCAACAGCACTGATGATGTTACGTGGTTTGTTAATGAAATGTCTGAAGAAAACCCACCAAGCGCAGAGAGCATCAAGAACCAGCACAGTTCCATCCTGAGCTACAGGATTGTATATTTCTCTTGACAACAATATAGAAGTGGTTGGAGGTAGGAGTGAAGAAGAAAGAAGGGAAGAGGTAAGGAAAGAATAAGGATAGAAAGAATAAACATTAGGGAAGTAAGGAAGAAGGGATGATAGATGGAATACATTTGAGAAAGGGCCATAAATTAGACTTGAGTCCGTTGCACGGAAAAGGGCGGTATATAAATCAAATTATTAAATTAAATTAAATTAGACTGAAAAATAAATAAATAGAAGAGATAGTGAGAGGCCATAGAAAGACTAGTCAGAAGGAACAGGTTAGAGATGGAAGGTTTCAGTAAGTAAGGTTAAGAAACGAATGGAGGGAAAGGTAAGAAAGGGGAATTAGGAGAAGAGGAAATGAGAAGGATGAAACGAGAGAAAGGAAGAAAAAAAACGAAAGATGGGAATGTCAAGATAACACTGTACTTTAAGGGAAAAATGCACATATGGATAAAATTATAGTGTTAGAGATTGTTTAAATAATAGATTTATAAGTATTATGAAATATGATATTAGATAGTCTTGATAAAGATTTTCATTCTCTTATTATTATATAAGAAATAAACTGAGGTCTTGTAAGGTTGCTAAAATGTCACTAAAAATTGAAGTTACATAATGAGACGGGGAACCCCAATATGGGACCTATAGATGGTAGTGAACGAGGTAGTAACTTGAAACCTCGGTTAACAAAAGAATGTATGCTATACTAAAGCGCTAAGTGTTTGTGCAAATGATAATGTAACATCTGTAAGCTTATATCACTCTTATTCCTTTGCCACTGGTATAAGAGGTAACTCTTACTTTGTGAAAAATTAATAAAAAGATTTTTTTAAAAGAAGAAGAGGTTGGCACTGCTTTTTTCTAGGATATTTTCTAGATCAGCTAGGATTGCTTAGATGCTGCAATCAAACTTCCATCCGCAAATGTTTGTTGTGAAGTCAGATGTGAAGAACGTGAGAAATATGTCTCGGTGCAGAATCATACATGGAATCGAGTTTCTGAACGTAAACATTCTCTTTTTCCTCCAAAATATGACGATACTGTTTGTGCAGATTAGGGTTTCCTAATCTTTGGCAATTTTAAGACCTGTGGACTTCAACTCCCAGAATTCCCCAGCCAGCTATGAGTAATTGAGATC
>JANHFO010007025.1:19895-30274 GCA_032468095.1 Pareas carinatus
GTTTTTTCCAGGTTCACGAAAGCTGAGTCAAGGTTAGCCAAAGTTCAAAAAGCCAAGTCAAGATGCAGGAAACAGGATTCCAAGACATAAGCTACAATCCCTGTAGTTGCTGAATCTAGCAACTAACAATTACAAGCTCATTTCAAGCCTCTGCAGAGGGAGGGCACCATCTGCCACGCCCCCGGCGATGACCAATCGATTGGCTAGCATTCTTCCTTGCAGCCTCTCTGCGAATCCTTCTGCGCATTCTCGCATCCAGCAAATCATCCCCAGCTGTGACAACCTCTGATTCAGCGTCTGCTACCTGTTCGCTTTCCTCCCCTATTGAGACTGGCAAAACAGCTATGGGGGAAGGCAAATGAATCAAGGGGGAAACTGGCAAGGCAGGTATGGGGGAGGGCATACTAGTTGAGGCTGGAACAGCCAGAGCGGAGGGCCCCTCACCCACCAATTCATCATCAGAGTCCTCATCCTGCAAAGGAGCCCTGGACAAAGGCTGAGGCAGAACAATACCTAGTTTTATATGCTGGCCTTATTGAGGTCTGAGAACTTAAATGATTTACATCACCTATTGAATAGAGTGAATGATGCACAGAGGAATAGATGTGAAATTAATGTATCAAAGACAAAGATGGTTGTATTTGAAGATGTTACCTAGCCTGGTAACGAAACGTTCAGAAACCAACCCATAAGCTCGGAGAACAAAAATCCACTCATCCTACACTCAAGCTACAGATATTCGCCCCCATTAGATAGTTGCATTTGACATGAAAAATGGAGTCAGTGAAAAATTACATCAAGCAGATGAATTTATGTACTTTGCTAGAATGTCTTCTAGAAAAAATAGCAGTAATACTAGTATAAATGGAATAGGTAGGATTCAATACGTTATGAAGATTCAATGCTTAATGAAAGAACCAAAAATGACTATGTGTATAGAAAGTATGTTTCTGTTAACTTAGTTGTATAGAAGTGAAAACTGGGTTTTCATGAAAATCAAACAGTAATTATTTAAGAAGTGTATGAGGTAAAAGAAGGACAGTATCATAGGGCCTGAGGATAGTTCAGAGCTCATCAAGTCCAACCAATACATCTTCAGGAGATGGGTGTAAGAATGTAAGATGTAAGAGTGAGTGTAAGAAAAGACTTCAAGTATAGAAGTCTGGCAATAGTATAGAGTTGCAATAGATTCACTTAGCAACTATGGCAAAAAGGTCATAAAATAGTTTGTGACTCATTTAGCAACTAAAATTCTGGTCCCAGTTGTGGCACTAAGCTGGGGACTACCTTCAGACAATACATGCCCCTTTGGACTATCACTTCAGAGATATTTCCTGACCTAAACAGAGAAGCAGAATGACCCTGGTGGTCAAAAAAGCAGTGGTGTAGCAGTAACTTCTGACTGTCTGCTGGTTTCCTCATTGAGTTTCCTCCCACCCTTTCTATTCCTTCCTCTCCCTCAATTTCCCATTTTTTTCCCATTTACTTCTGGGAAGTTTGCAGGGAGAAAGCCAGCATGCAGAGAACGAGTGAGTGTGTGGGAATATGGGCAAGAAAGTGTATTCAAGAGGTACCTCTTGTGTAATATCTTGTGTGCTTTGTACCTGTATTCCCACACACCCACTCCCTCCCTCCCCTACCTGGCAGCAGCTACTTTACCTGCATGCTGGCTTTCAATAAGTGTTAAGGGTATGTGCAAGAGATGTCATGTAGGTTAAGGATGGTGGTGGAGTAGTTGGTTAGGAAAGATCCATGGGGGTGCTCAATAGATGTATGCAGGTTGGGAAAGGCACATATGGTCAGGGAGGATGTCTGGGAATGTATAATAGATGTCATGGAGGTTGGAAAAGACACATGGTACAATGCAAGTCAGGAAGGTGGGTGGTGGTACATATGAAGTGCTGTGTGGGTTGGAAAAATCATGTTTGAAGTGGATCAGGGAAGGTGCAGAGGGGTACACAAGAGGTGTCATATGAGTCAAGGAAGGCATATGAGGGGTGACATGGGTTAAAAGGACATGTGTGGGGGGATGCAGTGCTGGGAAGAGTGTGTGAAGATTTCTTCCTCATTGTTCCTCCCTCTCTCCCACTTTTTCCTTCCTCCCCATTCTTCTCTCTCTTCTCCTTCCCCTCCCCTCCCCTTTCCTTCCTAGTTGGGATTACGAGAATGACTGTGAAACTATCATGGAACATGGAAAATGAGGATCATATGACAGTAGCAGCCTGGCCAGAGTAGTAGCCTGGAGCAGCAATAATGTTCCAAAATTTCATTTTGTAAATTAGTCCATTTGAAGTATCCTTATTTAATTTTTTTATATGATGCATTGTTCATCATGAATTCATTTAAAGGTTATAATAAAGAGAGCTTTAGTAGTATATAGATAGATGTCTTAAACAGGTTTTTTTAGACATGGAAGAGTATTCATGAGCCATTTTGTTCCTGGTGATTTGTAACTGCCACTTTCAATTCTATACATATTAACACTTAGATTTCTGTGAGAAGAATGAACTTAAAATGCCACAAAGGCAATTTTATTTATTTATGGAAGGCTCTGGGTTTTGATTAAAAGTTTTAAAAATGGAAACAACCCCTTTGGGATGGAAGTAAACTCTATTGAGACCATTAGACTGGCAGAGTGGGTGGATCCAACTGTCACAGAGAATCAAGCTGAAAGAAAGATGTATTACTAGGTTTCCGGTGGCTATAAATGGAGAATGAAATATTCAGGACTAGGTAGCAAGCCACCTCAGTGTATGTGATTTATTGACATAGAGATCATTCTGTAGTTAACAAGGTGCCAAAAGCACAGTGGACAAGGTTGCCAGAATTAGTAAATATATCTTAAAGCTCACCTATGCATGGTAATTTGGAAATGACTATAGAAAATATAGGTTATTATAAATTGGTTACTGATTTCAGTGGCTAAAATTTTATGGTTGGCTCCATGCTTAGTCATTTGGAAAAGGATTATTGGTTTTTGGACTGAGGTGGCTGTGGTTGTGGTGTGAGGCAGTGCTATAAAACAAACACAATTATTTGATCATGCAATTTGTTTGTAAAAACAACAGATACCAATTTTCCAGAATTTTCAGCCAGCTCAGCTACTGGGGAATAGTAATGCACAATACATCTGAAGGTTGCCAAGTTAGAGAAAGTATTGTATTTTAATCTTGTTATTATGTTAAGGGACTCGAGATCCCTTAAATGACCCTCTTTCTCAATTGATGTTTTCCCCAATAATCATATCAGGTAGGTTAAATTTAGAAGTAGAAAACTTCCAGGTAAGCTCTCTGGAATGGTCTTCCCCAGATCATAAGAGTAATCCAACCCTATAAGCCTTAATTTGCTTTAATGAAGACCTTATTTTATGCATTACTGAATCTGTAAATTTTAGACCATTACATATCCTCTACCAATGTTTGCCAAGTACATATAAGTGATAAGTATTTATTTAGAGAATTATTTGATCATCTCTTTTTCATTTCTTTTTTTTCTTGCATGCAAAAAATGTAAGAAAAAATAATCCTTCAAATCTATCATTTTTTCTTAATTAGACAAAGCAGATTCATCTGAAAACTGTCTAAAATTTCTAAAAAAATTGTCCTGTTCAATAAGGTATACAGTATTTGGGATGCAAGCATTGAGAAAACCACTTGATGATGGCAAAGAGTTACAGGTAGTCCTTGACTTACAACCACAATTGAGTCTGGAATTTTGGTCATACTGTTTTGAGGTTGACCATAGGAATAGACTTGATATTACAATAATTTCTACAACACTCTTTAAGTGAGTTGCTGTGGTCATTAAGCAAATCATGTAGTTGTATCCAAATCTGACTTAATGGCGGTAGTGTGATTAGAACAAAATATTGCAGGCTAACTCTACCCACTGCCAGGAATTTGATCCTGACTGGCTCATGATTGACTCAGCCTTCCATCTTTCCGAGGTCAATAAAATGAGGGCCCAGATTGTTGGGGAAAATATGCTAATTCTATAAAACGTTTAGAGAGTACTGTAAAGCACTATGAAGAACTATATAAGTCTAAATGCCATTGCTATTATCTAATTGACATTTTAAAAATATTTTTCAATGGAAAATAGTAAAAACATTTCAAGACAAAATCACATGACCATGGGAAGTTGCAAATGGTTGCAAATATGAGCTGGTTGCCAAATACTTGAGATATGATAAAGTGACTGTAGGGATGGTACAATGGTTCTAACTGTAAGGAGACATTGTGAACAGTTTTTTTCAAGTCTATGAACATTGAACTGATGTTCAGCAACAGATCATAAGTCAAGGGCCACCTGTAACATATTTTTCTGTATCTTGACATCTGGTGAATTGTCTGAATTTTTGTAAGTACATATCTTTGTCCCTCTTGAAGATGTTTAAACTTTTTTTAATACCATCTTCTCTCTTTGCCTGTCAGCCCAGGTATCTTGACTTAATGTAAATCATTAGAAGGGGCACAATATGGATCAGTGGATCATGTTAAAAGAACATATTTAACCCTCACCCTTAAGTCATGTTTCCTATTCTATAAGCATGTTACAAATTTTCTTTCATAAATCAAACAACTGCTTTATGAAGGGAAAATTCAGATTTTAAAAAAATAGAAGAGCAAAGAAAAGTTAACCTTCTTGACATAGGGGTCTCATTGTTTCTTATTCTAGTATCTTAAATCAGCTATTTAAAGTGACTGCTATCTTAAATGTGCTATTTAAAGCTACTGCTAGCAGTTTCTACCAATGATAGCTGTTGACTGAACAAAGTTTTCCTGACTATTGCTCCTATAATAGCATGCAATCCAGAGAAATCAATTACAGGCTAATTACTTCCCTGTTTTAATTAGTATGCCTGCCGAAGGGCAGAAAGGACACCCCCATACTGATCAGTGAATTTGACAACTGAAATTGGTTTATCAAGGCCAGTAAAAGTGCACACTGGTCGTGCATCAAAGATGCTGCAAATTAATTTAATAGGAAAGCACATGCTGCTTTATTTGTTCCTCCTTATTACACTAAGGATTACACTAAGTATAATGTGTTACATCTGGATGAGCAAAGTGAAAGATGGTTTCTAATCATATGGATGTGGAACTGATAATGCAATTTTATTTGTGCCTACTCAGAAGTAAGTTGTATTGAATTCAATGATGTATTTCTAGTCAGTTGTGCTTAGAATTTAATTCAAAATCAATTGTAGTGAATGGAGCTTTCTTCTGTGCAATATGTTTAGTAATAGCATTCATAATAACTTATCTTAAATAGGAACTGAAAGCCATTTTGGTCAGGGAAGTTAGAATTTCCACCCAACCATGAAATTTATTGTATTAGTAACTTCTTATTGTTTCTTCTAACAGGTAGCACTCTTTAGAGGACAAAATGAAGTTATTAATGCTACCAGGACCCTCCTGGAAGAAAGTGAAATACAAGTGAAATTGACAACAGCCCTTTAAAATGTTTTGATCCTAAAGATACTTGAATTTGTTGCATATCATTATATACTGTGTTTGGAATGAATGATATCCAAGAAAAGAAAAAGAGTGGGTTTAGAGATTATTGAACAAAATTAGCTAAAAAGGCAAAGATTTAACAAGTAGTCCAGATTTTAACTGGTTATAAAATTAGCACAGAAAGTTTATGGGAGGTCCTAGTTAAGAACACTTGAAAAGATTTATTTATTTATTTGTTCAAATTTGTATACCGCCCTTCTTCCCGAAGGGACCCAGGGTGGTGTACAGTCATTTAAAACACACACAAACATAACACAGACAATTTAAGAAACAATTAAAAATATAGATAACAGGGCTAAATTTTAAAACTGTAAAAATACGACCAATTTTGCCCAAAATATAAAATGTAAAATATTTAAAATTACTATCATATTAAAAAGGAAGCGGCGTGATTAGGCCAGGCCAGCCTGTATGAAGAGGTAGGTTTTCAAAGCACGGCGGAAAGCACGGAGGTCCAAGATAATGCAAATCTCTGGGGGGAGGTCATTCCAGAGGGTGGGAACTGCCACAGAGAAGGCTGTCCCACTGGGGGTCGCCAGCTGGCATTTTCTGGCTGATGGTACCCTTAGGAGGCCCTCTCTGTGGGAGCAGACAGATTAGTGGGAGGTATTCACTGGCAGAATGTGGTCCTGTAGATAGCTGGGTCCTAAGCCATGGAGCACTTTAAAGATCATAACAAGCACCTTGAAGCGCATCCTGAAGCCCACCAGCAACCAGTGCAGCTCGCGCAGGAGGGGGGCCACATGGGCCCTACCATTGGCCCCATAACCCCCCCCCCCACAGCCGCATTCTGTACCAGTTGGAGCTTCCGGATGCAAGCCAAGGGGAGCCCCATGTAGAGAGCATTACAGTAGTCCAGGTGGGCCGTGATGAGTGCCTGAGTGACCGTCTGCATGGCATTGCGATCTAGAAAGGGGCACAACTGACGTACCAGGTGAACCTGGTAGAAAGCCAGGACAGCCGTGCATCCAGGAGGACGCCCAGGTTGAGGACCCTTTCCGTGGGGGCCAGGGTCTCGCCCCCAATAGCCAATGATGGAATAAGCTGGCTATATCTCGACACCGGCAGCCACAGCCACTCGGTCTTGGAAGGATTGAGCTTGAGTCTGTTGCACCCCATCCAGATCCACATGGTTTCAAGACAGTGGGACATCACCTCGACAGCATCATTGGGGTGGCCTGGGATGGAGATGTACAGCTGAGTATAATCAGCTTACTGATGGTACTCCACCCCAAAGCCACGGATGATCTCATCCAGCGGTTTCATGTAAATGTTGAACAGGAGGGGCGAGAGGACCGACCCCTGCGGCACTCCACAAGTGAGGCCCTCCTGTCAACACTGTCTGCGACCAATCAGAGAGGTAGGAGGAGAACCACTGAAAGATAGTGCCTCCCACTCCCAACCCCCACAACCGGTACAGCATGATACCATGGTTGATGGTATCAAAAGCCACTGAGAGGTCTAATAGGACCAGGATAGGGGAACATCCCCTATCCTGGGCCCTCCAGAGATCATCCACCAACACGACCAACGCCGTCTTCGTGCTGTACCCAGGCCTGAAGCCGGACTGGAGCGGATCCAAATAGATCGGCCTATGGATCAAAGCCTGTAGAGGTATGATGAAAGCAAGACCAACACACACTATCAAGTCAGGATTGCAGTCTTTGGCATTATTTATTTTGTGCGCTCATATCTCAGACTTCAATATAACTCTCTGGGTATATCATATAATTAAATGGGCAAATATAAATATAATAAATAACATTTAAATTTTTAAAAAGCAGCTACAAATTCATAGAAAAGATATAATGGACATATAACTGCTTCAAATTGCACACAGAGTGATCATAGTCTTTGCTCTGTGGAGAAAAGATGGCAAACAACCCTTTTTGGGAAAAATTATTCCAGTCTGAAGGCCCCAGCACAGCAAAGTAGCTCTCCTTTTAAATTTCAGTTGGTGGGAAGGGTATGGAAGAATGGCTTGTGATTCAGATATATTCATATAACTGCATCTTATTAGAGTATATAAAGACCAAATGCACAGGCATTTGGATTTAAATAAAGTTAATGAAAGCAAATTACAGGATTGAATAGGGGAGAAATGTGCCATTACCTCAGTGATGCGTGGATTGGAGCATTTGACGTTCCTGCTTGACCAGTCGAGCCACCTTCCCCATCCACTGACAGGAGAAGGACAATGTTGATGTAAAGTGCACTTTCCTTCTCCAGTGCACCAGCCACACTCAAATTTCTGGTCCGCTTTCAGGCATAGTCCACAGCTTTCCCTTTGGGCTGCACATTTGTATAGATGAACTATGGAGATAGAGAAGAGGAGCTTAAGTGAAGGTGAGAGGTCTGAAAAAGGAAATATGTTCAGGGTGGGACCTGAAGCTACTGTGTGAAGCTGACATCAATGGAAATAATTATCTTCAGTGTTTCTGAGACAGGAGATGAGCCTTCTGCTTGTTGCAGACTGCTGCATAACTTTCCAAGGGAGATCTGCCATTTGTTAATATTCTTTTATACTCTAGGCAATATCTGTTCTATTTCTCTGAGCTTGGAATATAGTAATTTATCTGCATTATGTATAAGTGGTAGGTTGATTTAGCCTCTTAGCTATTGTTTATTTATTTAACAGGCTTTAATTTTAATTGACACTGGCAGGTTCAATAAGTTTACCTAACATTTTATATTTTTATGTGACATTTTGTTATGCTAAGCTTATGCATCTGCTCACTGCTTATATCTTCTTTTTAAAAAGAATTTGGGTTTAATTATTGTGATAATTCTAAGTCACATTATGACATTTGCTTAAGGAAAGATAGAATTTACAAAGACATGTGGACTCAGATTATTCTGTAAGGATGCATGGGCTCTAGGTTACCAAAGTGTCACAAGATGCTTTCCGGTTTTAAAACATAACTGTTTCCATAAACATTCAAGAGAAAAGATAGATAACATTTAATGCTTATGAGCTGATCCTTTATTGCCAGTTTCCCTGAGGTATTTCAATACTCCCAGACTAATTTAATGCTAAACTATTGCTGGTCAAGCATAAATTCGATAAATATGCTCAGCTGTAGTTAGAGGCAAGATGCCAATGTCAACACGTTTAGATATTTCTTTAGAGTTCTGCAATTTTGGAGCCTGATTTGAGGCTTCAGTCTGAATGACCTTAAGTTATACAACTCTTTCTGGATTGCAGAATGGAATTAGATGATGGCTAGCAAATTCTCAAAGACTTTATAGGGGTCCATTTTCTATCCTTGTTTCGCATAAACTCTTAATGTTTCCAATGTTATCTTCACAAAATCATTTTGTGCAATGATTTTCTTTAAATTATCCATACTTCCAAATTCTATGAAACTGAAATGTGTGGGTAGCAAAATCAATGGCTAGTACTTAGCAATCTAAGATTTTTGAGGAACGAGCAAGATCTGATTAAAATATGCCTCTCCATTACAGTCGACAGCCTAGTCCACTTTTTGTTCTATGTTTAAAAAGCATTTGATTTGGGTGCATGATATATTTAAGGATGCATGATTCTCTGAAATGCCTGAGCAACTTATATTACATCTTGAAGTGGCAAGGTTAATAGGACTGAACAAGGATCAAGACAATTTTCAATAAGTTATTGCATGATTGTAAAGGAAATGATTCCTTTCTTTGCTTAAATGGCTCTCTTCAAATATTAGTAAATAGGTTGATCTAGTATGCAACAAAATTGGATAAGGTCATATAAGGTCTTTATATGCTTGCATAATGGGGCTATAAAATCTTCCGCTTGCTGTTGAACCTCTCCACATTTTTTAAACATAATTTCTTCCAGGCTTCATTTGGTCCACAATCTTCAAGGCTTCTTTGTTTAGTTTACTTCAGTTCACTGAAAACGATGATCCCAGGGTGTTTGACAGGACTTCCATTGTATCAGGTTTTATAGTAAAATTCAAAGGCACTCAAAAGCAAATAATGGTTCAGGTGAGATAATAAAATAAAATAAAAACCAGTTAAATGGATATCTTTGTTGCCATAAAATGAATTTTCAATGGGTATACATTTCATGGAGTAAAACAGATTTTGGGCTGGACTGCCTCAAGTTTAGTCGTAACTCTGATTCTATGCATAATTCTTTAGATGTTTTATCAGATCATACAACTTTTCCTTCTATATTAAATGCAGACAAGGGAAACCCAGCCCTGACAAGTATACTTCTTACACTGAGAATATATTATGCATACAATTGCAGGCAATTGGTTTGAGGAAGTGTTGTTGCTATGAGGGCATAATGAATTAACTAGACTGCCACCTTTACTTCTTTTAGCCCACCCCTTCAACATATAAACCTTCTTTCTTTCTGGACACTACCACTGAGATCATATGACTTCAGTTGTTCATCATTTTTACTTTGCATGTGTAGCATTATTTAAACCCTAGAACTTTATGTGGTAGCATATGAGTTTCCCAATTTTTAAAATACTGTATTATATTGATTATAAGCCACCACCGATTATAAGCCGCAGTCTTATTTTTCTAAGTTAGAAATAAGTTTTCATTTAAATGCAATGTCAAGTTAATTCTATCTCAGCTGCACAGCAGCCAGAGCCGACCTAAGGGCAAGCATAATAAATAGGCCCTACCATGCACTTGCCGAGGCTCCACACACTTATTCTTAGGCAAGCCCTGGCAGCAGCTGTAGCAATGACTTCTAGCTACCTCCACCTCCTCTTCACAAAACCTTGGTTGAATATGCACAGCTTCTCAGAGCATACCCTTTACCCTGGTAAGACGTCATCAAATATAAGATGCACCATGAATCTATGCATGGATATGCAATATGAAAAAACATGCAGTACGGTAATG
>JANHFO010007026.1:34393-49825 GCA_032468095.1 Pareas carinatus
ACTTTCCGGGATCACTTACCAGACACAAACGAGCCTAATTTTTTATATATATAGATAATAAAAACCGGATAAAAATAAATGAGGTAGTTACAAAATGACTTGTTTGGAAATTCTTCTGTACAGATGCAGGTTATATATTCTTTCATTAAAACCATGTTAATCTTGCTTATAAAACATGAAATGTACATATCAACTGGGATATAACTCTTCTTTGTACTGTGTTTTTGACTTTCAGGTGGTAACATAATATCTTGTGACGAGAAGCAAAAATAGCAGTGTGTGTTACTTTTATTCCTGAGTTTCACCAATGTACTTGGTGAACTCAGGATTTTGCTTTTACATGAGTTTAAAAATTATTTTTGTATTTTAAGGTTAACTTTATTCTCATTTTTTTTAGTTGTGGAAAATCAAACCGTGAGAAAGATGCTGCAGCCCATATTTTGGGCAGAAATGTTCTCTGTTGTGCTGCATAGACTTGGCATGGCCATTGAAGGTGCTTTTCTAATTATGCCAGTCCTCACATCAATCCAAATGCCATATTTTCCTACATTTTCTTAAGAATTTAGAATTAGTTTTTCATTGGGGTCACAGCTTGAAGAGATGGTTAAATAAATCTTAATAAATAACTTAATTCTAATTGCTCATCTTGGTTAAACCAGCTGCTCCTATGGAGCAAAGCAATATGAAATTAAATGTCTTGCAACAAGGTTATTAAATGAATAAAAAAAACAAGCCAGCATTATTCTGGTCTAAAACTTCCTGTTGAACTCATCTGTGACAATAAGATGAATATTGCTTTTTGGTACATAGTTTAATATGGTGTTTGTTTCTGGCAAGCTCCTCCTATTTTCTGTAAGATGCAGTTGACCTACTTTTCATATTTCAAAATTCCTCTGATAGAAAATCGTTTCTTGAATGGCAGTTGGTTCTGCTTGTTTTGCTCTACTGGGAGAATGAAATTTATTCCCACAAAGTATGAATAGCCTCTTCAGGCATTTTACAGTTCAGCCTTCCATTGCCTAGTAACACATAAAGCAATAATAGAAGATGGCTAAGAGTAGATTTGCCATACACCAGGGGAATTTAGTTTAAAAATACTATTAGAATTCTCCAAATAATGATCTGAATTAGCAAAGCAGTCTATCCATGAAAAAATTAAAGTGTTGATGTGCTATTGACATTTACACAAAGCAGTTGGAAACTTGCATTTTTGCTGGGATAGATATTAATTGCTAGCAGTTAGCACCATAAAAATTGAGTTGGTTCTGAAGGAATGTTTACTGTAAAAGTTTGTTTAAAAGAAAGTTTACACACCTTTCCAGCCTGGTAATTGTTAGAATTCTGAATATATAACATTCTCTTATATATGTATTCAGTCTTCAATCTCTGCAAATCAGTTTATATATATATATATATATAATATGTTTTTTATGTCTGTGTTGTTTCTAAGTTCACAGAATAAAGGTATTAATGGACCTACAAAAGGAATTACCAAAGTTTGGCTGCTATCTTTATTATTTATGCAATAGGTTTTCTCTTTCAAACAATTCACTTATTTTTCTGGAGGTAACTCCTTTAGAACATGTTATAAAGTTATTATTGGCATTCTTGTAAACTGAAGGAATTTGTATGATAGTATTTGAAATTAAATGTTAGAGTAACAAAGACAAATAAAACAAAAGTCAAGAGACAAGCCAGTGATGGTGTGCTGTGGATTCCCCCCCCCCAATGAAAACGATATACTTGCAAGTATTTATGCTAGCAGTAGATTCATACAGAGATGTCTGCAGAATCCAGGACTTTTGTTAAATGATGAAAGCAGCATTGCATCAAAAGTTCCTCTTTTATACATGCATGTGGTGTCACAAAGATTCTAGAATAGCAAACAGACAAGTACCATATTACATCAATTATGAGATGCATGTTTTTCTCTATTTTGGTGTCTCTGTATTCATGGTACGTCTTATATTCGATGACATCTTACCAGGGTAAAGGGTATGCTCAGAGAAGCTGTGCATATTCAACCAAAGTCTCGTAAACAGGAGGTGGGGGTGAGCTAGATGCAGCCAGGGCCAGCCCAAGAATAAGTGTGCAGAGCCTCAGGAAGCGTGGGGCAGGTTCTCTTAACCTCACGCTTGCCCTTCAGCCGGCTGACTGCTGCGCAGCTGGAATAGAAACTACCGTATTTTTCACACTATAAGGCGCTCCGGACCATAAGGCGCAGGACGCTGGGAATGCTCCAAATCGCCCTGCAAGGCGATCCTTCGGCTTTGGAGGTCCCGCGGAGCGATCTCCCTGCACCCGGATATCGCTCCGTGTGACGCTTCAAAGCCAAAGGATCGCCTTGCAGGCTATATTGGAGCATTCCCGGCGTCCCACGGAGTGATTTCCGCACGCCCACAGGGTGCTGGGAATGCTCCAAATCGCCCTGCAAGGTGATCCTTCGGCTTTGGACGTCCCGCAGAGCGATCTCCCTGCACCCGGAAATTGCTCCGCGTGATACTTCAAAGCCGAAGGATCGCCTTGCAGGCTATATTGGAGCGTTCCCTGCATCCTGCGGAGCGATTTCCGCACGCCCACGGGGTGCAGGGAATGCTCCAAATCGCCCTGCAAGGCGATCCTTTGGCTTTGAAGCGTCACGCGGAGCGATCTCCCACGCCTTTTGGGAGAATTCGCTCCATAAGGCGCAGACACTTCCCCTTTTTTGGGGGGGAAAAGCGCGTCTTATGGTGCGAAAAATAGGTAATTTTGATGCTGCATTTAAACAAACTTATTTCTAACTTAGAAAAATAAGGGTGCACCTTATAATCGGTGCCATCTTGTAATCGATGTAATACGGTAATTTTTTGAAGATCCTCAATCAAAGTAGAGCATGATGTAAAAACCAAAAATGCGAAACCATTTTTTTATTTGTGGTCAATCTTATCAAGCTCCCCGCATACTTCCAGTTCATGTGATCAAGAATCAAAGTGTTTGTTTTTTCCAAAAGAATCCTACAATTCATTTTTTCCTATTAACAGAGCAATTACCTTACCTTCCAGTACTCTTTACTGTTGTCTCCAAATTATTCCTTCATTTAACCTTACTGTAGCCTAACTATGCTACTTCCTTCCAAGTGCCATTTCCAAGTCTTCCCAAGACAGTTGGAAGGGGGAGGGGGTTCTCCAGAAACTCTTCTCAATTCACTGCTCTCTGTAATTTTCAATTATAAAAATATCTCTGGGTTCAGAGGGGCCTTTCTCCAAAATGATAACTAGCTGGACACCAATGTTCATTTGGAACAGTCTGTAATTACTCCAGAACTAAAGATACCAGGTAAGTACTTAATTTAAAGCATGGGAAAGAGTTCACTGGTGCAGTAGTAGCCATACGTTGTCTAATGGTATTCTAATTTACAGAAAATAACAGGAGGAAGATTTTCATTAAAAGGGATAACAAAGAATCAAAGTTATTAATCAGATGTTCTTTTTAATGTATCTATATAAAAAATAATGAGTGATTTACAGATCTTTCTAATCAGAATCTGAGAAGTGAATATATAAAGGTGCTGTACAAAATAAACATTTACATCCAATACAACCATATTTTCTGAACATTCCAAGGCCACATTGCTAAATCATTATTATCAAGTTAAATACAGATAACAAAGTTTCTGGGGGGGAAAGGGCTCACATCAAACAGAAGACAACAAAATAGATTACATCATTAAATGGATAAACAGTATCTGAATAGTGGGAAAATAAAGTTATTTCAGTTTTAATATTTTGATATTTCTGCAGTTTTCATTCAACATTATTTTGTGGCAAAATATATAGAACCTTTTTGAAGGTTGCTTCATGATATTTGTCAAGTTAATTTACATAGTCTAACTCAGATATTTAATATTTTCACAGTAATCTACAATATTTGCATATACTTCCTACAGTAACTTTTGAATTTGTAAATGATAAGAGCACACAATTAATACACATTAAAAAACTGTATCAGATGAGATTTTTTTCGCCAAAAAAGTTGATGTCTTCTACCACTGATTTGTCTTAGTACTTCATCCCAATATAAATACTTAGATGTCCAAGTTTAACAGTTTTTAACGGCATCTGAACTGCTATTTGAGCTATCATACAAACTATTTTTAAAAATGAGGGGAATCAATAAACAGTAACAGGAAGAATGTTTTTGAAGAAGATTGATATATCATATATATCTAAGTAAAATGAGTCTTAGAAGTTTTGTTCAGAGCTAGTACATATGGATTTTGCACATCGGTAAACTCACATTCTACCATAATTATGTGAATGTCATATCTGGTTGTCTCATGTTGAGTAAAAATAGGTAACCTTTGAGCTCTTTTGCTTCCTAAATATTTTTATACCTATGGGTCAAAATAGCTTCAATGACTTTAACTATTGAAGCTGTGTTCGCTTTAGGCCTAAATCTTTTTATTAATCATCCTCATAGTCACTAACTGTTCTTTCTGGAGAGTCCATAGCTTTTTAATAGTTGACTGACATGCTGATATATCATCTGTTATTGGTCTGATTGCTTCTGATAAATTGGGCTAATAGGATCGGCACAAGAGGAAGATGATCTGTAAGCAACACTAGCACTTCCAAAATGACAGGGTATATCCTCTTTGGAAACAGTTTGAAATCATGTGGAAATGGGGGGCAGTTTAATGAAAGTTTTTATCCCTCTTGAAAATCACTGTCCATTTTGAGCTTATATGAAATTGCCAATGCTGTAGAGTCCTGCACCCATCTATTTCTGCTACACCTAGAGCATTTGAAGCAAATAAATAAGAGACCGAGAACTGTATGTCAGTTATCTGAATCTGAATACAAAGCAAAAATCTTCTGAAAACATCATCTCTAAAGTCTTCAGCTGCTAGCAAGTGAGATAATAACTTAAATTGCAGAACTAAGCACATATAATAGAAGATTCAGCCTAGACAGAATTCCTAATTTTACTAGTGAGAAGATATTTGCCAGTATGAGATTTAATGCTACATTGCAGGAAATAGGAGCCTTAAACTTTTTCTGTTTAAAATAGTGAAATAATACATATTTCACTACTACAAAAGGGAGACTTATTAGTATCAGAATAGTTGAAGGCAATATCAAACAGGTGTGCATAATATATACATGTCTGTTGCTAGCATGAGGACTATGGTACTGAAATTTTGTTTAGGCTTTTCCAAAGTATGAAGAAATCAAACTTGCCAAACCAATATAAAACAAAGAGTATAGACATTACAGTAAATAGTTGTTCTATATGGCAGGTACACAATCAGCAATTCACAATAGCTACAAAACTAAAGACAGAGGACATAAAGGGCTTGAAGAAAAGAAGGAGGAAAAATAGTTTCAGAGGAAAAATTAATATGTACTCTGATAAAAGAAAAATTAATAGAAAATGGCTCATCCAAAAAGCATGAGGAACTTGGAAGAGAGCAATTCAATAAAGATGTTAAAACATTTTACATATATACTCACATATGCGCACACACTCAAATACAAAGTAGGTATTTAAGTTATCCACACTGATCTGTAAGAAGCTATTTTTATTTTTCTTAACTGACCACTGCCTTTCACTCAAATCCATTCAAAAGAAATCAAGTTCATTGCTAGAATGATTTTAAAAAAATTACAAGCGTTTGTTGTTCTAGAGGCTGTCACTCCAATGACTTATACCCCTGAAGAACTAATGTGCTGTACTGATAAAATTCATCTCATTATCATGATAATCATGTACAAGCAAATGAGAAATTTCATAGAGACATTTTAAATTTGGAAATACTCTTATATACAAACTGGAAGCCAGTGTAACAGGCTTCTGTTAATAGGCACAAGGACAATATTTAAGAATTTTACTTTGGTGGGTAAGTTCTGATTTATTTGCTTGCTGGGATTTAAGATTTTAAAATGTTTGAGCAAGGCAACAAATGTTCAAGTATTTAGCCAGTATTAACCAAAAGACAACCAACAACAGATGGAAAATTCTAACAAATAGGACAATAGAAATCTAAGAAGCATATGCATTCATTGCATGTTTAACTTCTAACATTATTATATAACAAATATCAAGAAATAATTTGATTATGTGCCCGAAACATTTGCTCGCATAATCTCATCCCATTGAATGTGATTTCCAAACTGCTCAATTCTCAGATTTAATTGAACACAGATAAAATAACAAAATTGCCATAGAATAAGAAGGGCTACTGCCTTTTGTAGCTATTTTGCAAATTGAGAAGTTTGAGAAGGAAAGATTTGTGAAAAAGGCAACTGAGTGTTTGTTAGCTTCTTGACTCCTCAGTCAAGAAAATCACACCCACCTTGCCTTTTGCTCTTCAGCTGTGAGAACTTAGAAATATTCCCTATGTAAACATGCAGCATGCCTGAGTAAACACCCATTTTAAACAAAATCCTTTTCTGTGGCAGTGGAAAATGCAGGAAAAGATTCAATGGGCTACAGTAGATAACTTGGCACAAGAACAAGTAGTGAGTTATGATCCACTAGTAATAGGCATTAAATAATGTTCATTAACATACAATACTATCAGAAAATATTAGCAGTGCAACATCAGGAGCAGCAGGACGCCATCTTCAAAGGAGACAAAAGGACAACAGCTTTTGAAGAGTTTCTCATATGCAATCCAAAAAGGTCCTTCATGCAGCCTAAAAGAACAAATCAAATGTACTTTTCATTCTGTCAATCACAGTGTCTAAAAAAATGTGTTTTCTGGGGAAAAGTTTAATGACTACATTTAAAAACCTGATTAAAATGTGTTCTTAAAAAAAGTTGGTCAATCAAACCCGTTTGTTAGTCAGACCCATTGCTTTTGTGACTCGACTTGTACTTGGTACTTTCCAAGGTCCAGGAACTATTGTTTTCTTTACTGGAGAACTGCTCTCGGATTTGGACATTCCATCGTCTTTGGTTTTATCAGCTAGCTCCAAGTTATCTGTGAATTTGTTCAGAAAAACAGGCTCATTTGCTTCAAGTTTAGAGTTTTTATCCACAAAAATGAATGAATCATCAGGAAGACCTGACTTCTGTAATTGCTTAGAACTTTTCATATTCTTCTCTTCCAAGATTTTCTTTTCAGGCTGTGAGAGAAACTGCTCTTCTGTCTTGGCATACTGTGTCTCTGAAGGACATTTTGAGCTCTTCCTAGATAAATGTGACTTTGTTATTTCCTTTGTGACTATAAATTTTACCTTTTCAGTTTTTAGCAGCCTACTAGAACCTGTATCATCAGCAGCTGTTTTGCTTTGAAAGTCTACGTTCAGTTTTTCTCTGCTTCCCTCTTTCTTTGGATATTTTTGGGGATTGACAGATTGGTCTTTTTTCTCCTTGGCCAGGATTTTCTCTATGTCATCATTCCCAAAAGTTCCCAGGTTACCACTTTCATTTCTTTTTGGACTCTGAAAGTGGTCTAAGCAATTCTCATCTAGATGTTTAGTTTCACTTTTCTTAGATCTATCGAATGGAAGTTGATTATGATCTCTGGAGGGACTATTGCTCAACTTCTGGGGACTAGCTGATCGGCTTTTACTGGCTGCGTTGTCTGATGCTAATTGTGCAGTACTGTGCATCACTTTATTATCCGGAATGAAAGTGTGGTCCCAGTTGTTTACTTGTATTTGTGGACAAACAGTTTTCTTTATCTCCAAATGGTTTTCCACTAAAGTGCTTTTCTTTTCAGGCACAGTGTTCTTCAGTTTTTCTAGTTTCTCAGACATCTGAAATTTCAGTAGAGCTTCTGATTCTGGCAAATGAGATGCTTCAGATGTATAAGCAGAATGTGATGATGAGGGAAGTGAAGTCTGTTCACCATGTGTTACACTTGACGATACTGGATTAAAACTATCCAAACCACCTATATCAAAATAAAAAAATAATGTATTAGAGCAAAACAGTGAAGAGGTATTATCAATATCTAAAACCTTTCCAATTGTAATGATTGAAATATGCAAAAACAATTTATACTATAAGAAATCAATATATTTATGTTTATTATGAGCAAATTTAGATTTCCAATAATACAGTATATAATACATTATATTATAGTAACCTATAATACAGGATAACTATTCCTTCTGGAATCTTGGCCTGCGTGTCTTAATTCTTTCTCCTGGAAGACGAAATCTCTGAAACTACATTCACTCTCTTTTTGTCAAATTCGGTTATACCTTTTCTGTATGACAACTATAACAGCATTTCTTTCTCTTACAGATGGCTTTATTCTCAAAATATCTATTTTGTTCTTATCCATTCGCTCAGTTTTAATTTATTTTTCACCTATTTCCATTTTTAGCACAGTGTGGATTATAGAACTTTTAGTCTCAGAACTGCAAGCATGTAAGGCCAATCAAATTCCAAAAATGGCCAACAACGCACAAATCCTGACTAAATTAAACAGTTTGGGTATATTAAGACCACCGGATACTTAGTTCTTTTCTTCACCAACTTTTAATGTTGAAGGAGGGGAGAAAGGAGATTGCCTCTCATTTATGTACCAGAGTTAGAATTTCATTTTCAGATTTTCAAAAGTAAGACTGTCAAAAAGAGGACAAAACTTAACAATCATGCTAAAGTATGCAGGAACTTTAATCACAGATACACCAACAGTACAAAGTGTGCTAGGATGGGAAAAGTGACTGTTATAGCAAGTGGCTTGCGCCATTTCTAGTCCTTGGATAATGGACTAGAGTATATGGAATTAAGAACTCCTAAAATTGATTCTTCTATATTACTTGTGGCTTACACTTATCACAATTCATTTCAAACTAGCCGAGTGAAAAACCATTATTTAAAACAAATAAAAAGTGGCTAATCACAATACATGCCGATTTACCAAGTTTAAGGAAAGACCAAAGAAAGCCCTGAAAGCTTTAATGCTGCTCAGTTTTCACGTAGGAACACAAGCTGGAAGGAGTCAAACCTGAGGGAGGAAGAGAAAAAGCCCAGGACTATATACCAAAAATCACAGCAAAGAGTTAAAGATATATATAATTTACAAGCAGAGTATAAGAATATGAGAGAAGACAGTATCTCAGCTGACTTGGAAATATCCAAATTCAGCATCCCATCAAAAGATTTTAGGACAGCCTACCACAATTCAGGGCCTTCTAGATCCATTGGAGACTACAACTGCTTGAATTCTCTAACAGTATAGGTATATTGATTAAGAATTTTCACGAGAGATATTGTTTCTGTCTCCAATGCACCTGGAAGACACCAGGTTAACAAAAATCTGATTTGGAGAAATCTTAAGATTAGTATAGGGTGGTTTTGCTCTTTTTAATAAATATATTGAAAAAGTCTAATTGGTCTAATAAAGCATATAAAGCAGAGAAGAGAGAAGAGACAGCCCATTAGCTTTTTATCTGGTGCAATTAGCAGAGAAGATACAATGTAACTTGTTTTCTAGCTATATGTATATACTTTTTTGCATCAGCAATGGGGAAACTGTCTGACACATAAATTGTATATTGAGAAGCCCATACTATCCTTTTTCTTAAAGTACTAGGTAGCTAAGACAGTTTTGAGTGCTTTTATAGTGGAAAAGCAAGATGTAAGCTGCCCAGAGCCTTTTTGATACAAGATGGGCAGCAAATAAATTTAATAAATATATACGGTAAATACAAATTTTAAATGAACATTTAAAATCAAAGTTCACCTGCCACATATATTTCTGGAATCGAGATAAATTTTTAAACCCATTGCCCAGATGCTTGCTAAGTGAGGTAGGATAGATGACAGAAGGACATCTTCTGTGGCAGCATTCCAATAACTGAATCCTCTCCTCAAGCAGCTTTTTTACTCCATACTATGGTCTTATAGGCACCCTTACTTTCCTGTGCTCTTACATTCTTATTGTGATCTATACACATTCAGGGTATTTCTGAAATATTCATCAAGCTGTCTGCCAGCTTGATGAATGATTTTAGCTGTCACTGTAAGCTTTCTGGAAAACAGTAGCTACAAGTTGGAATTCAACTTGTAAGTAAATATTTAAATAGGTCATTTATAATTTTCTAGAATCTGAACATCTAGTTATTTAAAATTATCAATAAATACATCTGCACTGTGCTGAACATATCAACTGTAGCACATACACTCAATAGTGGGTTCCCACCGTACCATGGTCTGGTATTAATCCAGTCCCTGGTCGCAAAAGGAGAAGGACTTTATTTCCTCCAGACTGAATCAATTCAATGGCTCGAGTATGGGTGATTCCTTGTGTTGGTTCACCATTGATTTCAACAATTTGGTCACCAACCTGAAGAGAAAAGCACCTTCATTAAGTTGTAAACAGTATTTTCCTTGTTAGCATTTTGTTTATACTTACTTAAAAATTCTACCTTATGTTATATTTAATTGAAACTCAGTTAATGATATTGACATTATCACAAATATTAGAGTAATCCATAACAACCTTTAATTCTTAATAAAACCTTGATCCTCGGCAGGGACCACTCACAGTTAGTCTTCAAATAATTCAAAAAACAACAACAAGCTTTATGAATTGTAATTGACACAAGGCCACTGAATGGCGATACTATAGGCTAGCTATGACCTAGTTTATGAGATTGGAGATGACCTACAGACTATATAAATGCCAATTTATATACTTATAAAAACTAATGTGACAGCTGGATAACATTCCATATGGATAGAATAAATACATAATAGAAGGAAATGCATTCATTCTTCCCATCTATTATGGCAATCAGAGAATTTGGGAAGTGTTTCTGAAAAGATGGAATTCTAGGAGGAGAGAAAAAAACTTTGGAAAGCAACAGTGGGAAGAGGATCGTATCCAACAAAAATATGAATTAGTGGGGTCTAAAAGGCTAGTTAAATATCAGCCCTTGAGACTTATTCTCAGGTTCTATTTTCGCTCTATAAAACACTGTCCACTATGGATGAAACAAGAATTAAATGTTAAAATGTGAAACTAAGCTTCTGCTGCTTAGCTCTATAGCTGAGGGGGAAAAAATGAAATATCAGACTCTCAATACTTCTAACTGCTGAGTTTGTAAACTTGAATGTGATCCTCACATTCTCCTTAGTATCTATTTCTATTTCCTTAGCTAAGGATGCTTAAGTGTTTGCAAACTTAACATGAAGGTTCTGAGTCAGTATATTGCCTCCAACAATCTGGGTCCTCATTTTACCGATCTTGGAAGAATGTAAGGTTGAGTCAACCTTGAGCCAGTGAGACTTGAACTGTCAAACTGCTGGCAGTCTGCAGTCAGCAGAATTAGCCTGCAATACTGCATTCTAAGCACTGCGTCACCATGGCTCTTATGAAACAATTAAAGAACATGTTAGCACTCATGTTTGATGTATTATGGTACTTGTCTATATAGTGGTACCTTGGTACTCAACTGCATTGAAACTCATAAAATTTGGTATTTTGATGCAAAATCTTGTTCTGGTTTATTTGGTACTCAATGCACAAATTAGAACTTGTCGATGTCGTCTGTCTTATGACTTGCTACATATTTCTTATGGGAAAAATTTGTTTGGTACTGATAGTTTTTGGTATTCATTGTGCCTCCTATAACCAATTAACAATGAGTACTGTATTGTGTCTGATCAGAAATATGAATACCACATGGGCCAAGAAAACGTGAAGCCCATTCCCTGGAAAGATGACTAACCAATTATCTGCAATGGCATTAGCAGATTTGAGATCTTGTATAGAGGAACATCTAGTTCAGCTACTATAATTAATAGTTATTCTACAAGAAAGAAAAGAGTTTCTAGAAAACAGCATTTTCTCTGAAGTTCAATTAAGATGTTATAAGAGAAAAAAGCACATTTGTATTATAAGCTTAATGCACGACTTTTGTTCAATATGAGGCTACACTCAATAAATGTACATACTAAAATGTATTAAGTGCATTACACTTAAATATTCTTATATGGACTGAACATAGGAGATTTGGACAAACCTCAATGTAATCCTTGAATTTGGTTACTGACTCAATTTTCTTTCGATATGAGAGCAGATGTTTTAAAATGGTGACTATGTTCAAGTGAATTTGCTCAATAAGGTTAGATATTTACATTTTATTAGATAGTATCGTTTCATAAAAAATATAATTGAATTTTCATGACTGACGTTAGTTCATTTAAATATTTCTGTCTCAAGAATTCCCTCGTTCTATTTCCAAAGCTGGGTTAAAGTAAACATGAGTATAGAGTACAAAATGTTGCCTGAAAATAACTGTATAAATTCACATTTAATAAAAATGGCACAGAATACTTACCGTATTTTTCGCACCATAAGACGCATGTTCCCCCCCAAAAAAGTGGGGGGGGGGAGTGTGTGCGTCTTATGGAGCGAATACTCCAAAAAAGCGTGGGAGATCGATCTGTGGGGTGCCAGGAAGGCTTCAATTCAGCCTCCAGGATCTTTCCACGCACCTGGAAATCGCTCCGCAGGTGCTCCAAGGCTCAAAGATCAGCCTGGAGGCCGAATTGGAGTGTTCCCGGTGCCCCACGGGTGCGCTGAAATCGCTCCTTGGGGCGCCGGGAAGGCTCCAATTCAACCTCCAGGCCAATCTTTGAGCCTTGGAGTGCCCTGCGAAGTGATTTCTACGCATCCGCGGGGTGCTGGGAAGGCTCTAATTTGGCCTCCAAGCTGGTCTGCAGACCTTAGAGCGTCCCGCGGAGTGATTTCCGTGCACCCGCGAGGTGCCGGGAAGGCTCCAATTCGGCCTCCAGGTCAGTCTCATGACCTTGGAGCGCCCCATGGAGCAATCTCTGCGTACCCGCTTTCCGAATGCCTCTGGGCACCGTGCGTCTTATGGTCCGGTGCATCTTATGGTGCGAAAAATACGGCATATATGGAAATATACTTTGAAATATCAAATTAATATTGAATTAACTTTTAAAAACATAATGTGACCTAACCAACTAGGACTAATACATACTTACATGAATTCTGCCATCTTTAATAGCAGGCCCTTCCTCAGCAAGTCGAAGAATAAATAGCCCCATATTATACTCTTTTCCTCCACGTAGGCTAAATCCAAAGCCCCGAGGACCTCTTTCCAGTTCTACTGGATAACATCCAGGATTCTGTGCAAATAACAGGTTATGCAAATTTAAATTATATTGGGAAAGACTTTCAACTCTTTGTTAGAAAATTTGTCCTAAATTCAAAGAAATTTTATCCAATTATTAATGTAATATTTGCTATGTTTGTCATTTTAGTAATATCTGTACTAATTCTACATGTAAATTCTACTTTCCCTATAAATTTTAGAAAGCTATCACTTGCTGTTCCAAAAGGATATAAACCTGGCCTTTTATATTTTTCCATAACTGAAGCATGAGCCAAAAATTCATTTCAAAAATCTTGGCTGATATCTTTGATAGCATCTTATTCCTTTTATTCTTCGTTACACATGGAAATTTCGAATACTGAAAATTGGTGAGATACTGGCATTCATTTTTTTCTACTAAATATTACATATTAATAAAGTTTAATAAACTTTCAATGCATAACAAAAACAAACAGGAACACATTGTTAGGTATAAAATAAGTAACGTAAGCAAATCAGGACTGATTTGTAGTGCTCAAATTCCAAGGGATTCAAATACCAAAATATCAATTTTTCCATCAAAATAATTAATGGACCTTCAGGATTATCTTGAAGTATGTTCTCTACATATTTTGATGATACTTTTTTAGTTTCTAGTTTCAATTACATTAAGAATCTGAGATATATCATAGCAGAAATACTAACAAAATAAATTGAATTCCATCTTCACAAACTAATACACCATAGGGGTGAAGGCTTTGGTATCCTAAGGACACTATAACTTATAGTACTGAAAGTGTATTTTCCCAGAAAAATCACTCATCATAGGCAGGTCACAGATTTGGGGTAATCTAAATATGATTCATTGAACAAGGAAATGAAAACCAAGAAATTATGCCAAGAAAAACAGATACTCATAAGCAGGACAATAACCCTCTTGCCCCCAAGTTCGAAGGTATCCAGTGAACCACTGAAGAGTATAAATAAATCAATGATGTGGTTGGAGGACAGCCAAAAGCATATCAGATGCTGTACTGACCAGAAGGAAAAAGTGTGATGCTACAAAATAATTCAACTAAAGCAAACTTTAGTTTCAAACATGGCAATGCCAAGATTAAATACTAACATTTTGGGAATCAATGAACTGAAATGGGGTAGAATGAGTGACTTCGTATCAGAGGGCTATCAGATCTTCTACTATGGACAAGAAAGTCATCAAAGAAATAGAGTATGAATTACTGTTAACAAAAGGAGGATATATATATATATATATATGCTATGCTAATGATACAACCGTGATAGCTGAAAATATGAAGGATCTGCAAGTTCTAGTAATAAGTCAAGGAGCACAGTTGAAAAAATAGGATTAAAATTTAGAATAAAGGAGATCATAGAACAACCAGCTTTAGAATTGATAATGAAGATATTGGAATGGTGAATAGCTTTGTTTTAGGATTGATCACCTATTGTAAAGAAGCAAGTAGTCAAGACACATGCCGCAGACTATTACTTGTTAGAGCAGCCTTGGAAAAAATGCCACAAGGTCTGTGATGTTCTGTTTTAATATTTAAATGTACTTAAATTTTTATTAAATACATTTTTAAAAGAATGAAAACAATTCAAGGAAATATTGAAAGTGAAAATGGAAGTAAAGTAATAAGTAATTGAAGAAAGTTCAAAGAAAGGTGTAAAAAAGAAAGGAAAAAAAATTATAAAGAATTGGCTTCTGATCTTAACAGTGGTTACAAGTACATGTATATTTTATTCTCTAAGACTAACAAAATACTTTTCTCCTTTCCATAATTTACCTTTTCAAATCATGTTGTTTTTTTCTTTTCTCAGTAAAAAATACAGAAATTAGTAATAAACATAATAATTTTCTCTAGTCAAACATGTCAATTACTGATTTATACTGATTCGGTCATCTTTACCAGCCATTCCTCCACTGCTGATACTTCAGAGTCTTTCCATTTTTGTGCATATAATAATCTTGCAGCACTTAACAAAAACAATCTTCCATAACTCTTTTCTAATTATATATCATTAAGTCGCAATAGGAAAAGTTCCGGTTTCAGTTGAATGTTAATTTTTAAATTTCTTTGTATCAATATATGCATTTGAACCCAATTTTTTCTGCCTATTTTATAAATCCACGAGCACGATAAAATGACATTTCATATTTTCCACACTTCCAACATAAATCTGAAATATCTTCAGCTAATTTCTATATAATAGACAATTGCAAAAATATGTTGAAAGAATTTTAAAAATAATCTTAATAGCAGAATCAATTATTGGTATAGCTGTTTACACATACTAGCTGTGTTTATTTAATTTAATATTTTCAGTATACTCTCATATTCAC
>JANHFO010007027.1:1327-17305 GCA_032468095.1 Pareas carinatus
AAGACTGGTTTGTTATACCAGTTGCAAATAAAGGTAAGGCATTATTGTCCTGCTCAGAATGTTCTGACTTTACTAGTTTAAAATCCTTAACAGAATAAAATAACAGAGTTGGAAGAGACCCTAGAGATCTACTAGTCCAACCTTTCGCTCAAGCAGGAAACCCTATACCATTTCAGACAAGTACTTGTCCAATCTCCTCTTAAAAACCTCCATTGTTGGAGCATCCTTGTTCATTTTAATCCTGATAATCATGATTTTCCATCTAGTCTAGGATCAATTTTGGGAAGGAAATCACTTTGGGATAGCATTGACTCCTTGCAACTGGCTGGATATGTTCCTGCAGTTTTGTGGCAAGATTTATGCAGCATGGTTTGCTTGGAACTGCTTCCTAATAGAATAACTGTGCCAAAACCACCCTGTTAGCTTTGTGTTTTAAGGTGGAACTAGAATCCGTGGACCCCTGATTTCTAGTCTAGTGCTTTAACCACTACACAAACTGGTTCTTAGACTTAATGGGAAACTGTAATTAAGTTAAGATTTCCTGAGTTGTGATACGTCCTCCAGAAAGGGACAGATAGCAAAGATCCGCATTGCAAATTAGCCACTGAGTCACATGGTCACACGTGTCTTTTCTGAAAAGATAGGAGTATCCAAAGCTGCCTTCCAGTCCATTTACCTCTGATCTGTTTTGGCTATCAAAATGTCTTGGAGAATTTTTGCTATTTGATCTTGTCAAGCCTGTCCCCTCTACTTTTCTATCAAGCAAATATACATTTAGGATCCTAATTCTATAATACCTAGACATTGTATCGTTGCCTCACATCCTGTTTTTATTTCTTTAATTGTTCCCTTTTGTTGCAGGTGAACAGAGTGTCATGATGTTGTGCAACAAAATCTGAATGAAGGAATGACCTCCAGAAGGTAGAAGGCAATTATGTATGGCAATAAAACGCAGTGCCAAACAACCAATCAAATGTGCAAGAGCTCCTTATAGTTTTAAATGAAATAATGTTCCTGGATGCCAACAGCAGGTACCTAAGCCACTAAGACATTGTCTTTAGGGATGCAAAGCTAATGAGAGTACCAAAACAGTGACAACCCCATTGTCATTCTATTGCCTTCATTGAATGTTCATCCTGAAAGACAGCTTCTCATTGATTTAACTGCCTGACATTCATTAGAAGTAGAGGGAAAAGGTGAAAGAAAAAAGTCACTGTTTTGATTATCATCCCTAGACTAAGTTTCTTTTCACATTTGTTATCAGAGCAAGGATTGGATAGGAGGTGTTCCATCTTGACAAAAGAGGCAAGTTTCCCACTCACATGTACAAAAAGCAGGAGGAAATAGACAATAGCCTTACATTACCTATAACATCACCATCACCATTTTAGCCATTGTTTATCCCCTGCAGGATGAAGGCCTCTTCATTAGTTTGTTTCCAACCAATATAGCTCTGAGCTTTCTTTTATTGGGCCCTTCAATACTTGCTGATGTCATCAATCCATCTTGTTTTTGGGCTCTTTCATTGACACTTTTTGTCAAGTAGGATTCTTTCTACGACTGCCTTGGTCTACCTGCCATCAGTTCTTCTTGCTATGTGACAAGCCAATTTCCATTTCAGTTTTTTTACTCAATGATAGTGTATACTTTTGTTTGTTCTCTAATCCATGTGGAGATCTTTCTATTCTTTCTTGTAACGCTGAGCATGTATCTTTCCATGGCTCTTTGTACTACTTGTAGCTTTTCTATCAATTGTGAGGTTAGTATCCATGTTTTGCCAGCATATGTTACAGTATATGGCTTTACTAGGTGTAATGTGTTGTCAAGTGAGGAAGTGAGGAAGGTGTCTAAATGACTCTGCCAGTTGCCCAGCCCCAACCTGTCCAAGTGTTGTGGCTCTATCAGATGCCAAAGTCCCCACTAATTTTTGAACTGCCTCCACTGCTTTAGATGATGTTTCCACAGCCCTTCCCTCATTGAATGCTATGGTTAAAGTTAAATTTGGATTAGCTAGCAGTCTGCACTGCAGCCTCAAATCCCGAATTCCAAAAATTATTTGGTGTAAGAGGCTTTCCTCCAAATTAGCAAAAGTGCAATGGGCTACTGTTTTTCTTAATGTCGCAATAAATTGGTTAATAGGTTCTCCGGCCCATTGTAGCCTATGCCTAAATTCATGCTATTTCACAAATTTAGAAGACACCGGAGCATAGTGGACTTGCAGAGTGTCTTTTAAGTCTTTCCATGAGATGGCTTCCAACATATTCGGCTCGGCCAGTGTTCTTGCAGAGTCAAATATTTTGTGGCCACAGTTACTCAAGAATAGTGCTTTCTGCCGATGGTCTGTAATGTTGGGAATGCCATAGGACAGTATGAAATAATTGAAATGCAACATGAAGATCTCCCATGTTTCCTTCATCGGGTTGAATGGAGCTGCTGTGTGTATTGTCATTGTTTTAAGCTCAATGTGCTGCTCCCTTTCGATCTCCTTCGTCCTTTTCTTCTAGGAATCCCACCTTTGTCACCGCATCATGGATCCAAGCAGAAGAATAAGGCAGGACTACCAGTAAGTAACACAAGGTTCATTTTACACTCTCCAACAAGAACAAACTCTCCACACAAAAGTTATCAGAAGTGCTGTTTAAATAACAGCGCTTAAACACAGCAACCAATGAGCGCAGTCCAGCCAGTCGCCGGGCTGTCTCGAACCATCAGGGGAGGAAACAGTAACTTAATTAATGACCTCCGGCTCCGACTTCCCTGGTCCGGATCCAGCATAAAGATTTTTCTTTCTTTGGTGAATTTATTAAATATAATCTGGCTCTTTTTTAGGTTTACCTAAAATTATCTATACATACTCTCACATTTGAAAGAAGAACACTCTTTGAAAGTCTTATGTTAATCTTCTAAGAAATAGTGTTAATCAGACTCTTGCTGTTTAGATTAACTGCTTCCTTCCACAGATAATAAGTAATCCAAGGTGTAAAGGGAGAAAGTTGACAGCTTCCATCAAGACAAAGTGCAATGGTGGGAAAAGCTGAGTCACAATGGAATCTGCCAGGGAAAGTGCTGCTCTTTGAGCCCAACTATACACGACCTGTTATATCCCAAAGGAATCTACCTACCCATTCTTCTTCTCCATCTCATATCATCTGTGTGCAAGCCTCAGGAGAAGAGTTGGGATACTCCAGGAATCTGACTCTCTGAAAGAAAGCAAATGTCAGGAACCACAGATTAAATGTTTTATTTTTCAGTTTTTACTGAGAAGCCTCATTTTCTGCTTTCTTCAGATGTGATCCTGGCTGATTGCAAGCAGAAGAATGTGAATGGCTAGGGATTTTTGCAGAGCGGACACGTAGTATTTTTCTGCTTTGATAGACCTCATTAACAGATCGAAAGTTACCATTAGTATGCAATGAAGATATAACTTGGCACAGAATACAATAATATTTCTGTAACAATGGGGGAAGTAGAAGGAAATGCTACTACATTTGAATTACACAATAATTTCCTGAAATTGTAACAACTGGTAATAGCAATAGCAATAGCAGTTAGGCTTATATACCATTTCACGGTGCTTTATAACTCTCTCTAAGTGGTTTACAGAAATCAACATATTTTCCCCAACAATCTGGGTCCTCATTTGACCGCCCTCGGAAGGATGGAAGGTTGAGTCAACCTTGAGCTAGTGGGACTCGAACTGCTGAACTTACTGGCAGTCGACTGTTAACAGAAATAGAACAAAGTACTGCACTCTAACCACTGCACCACTACAGCTCTCATATAGCATGGTAGAAGAGATTTGAGCAGGCATTTTCCCATTCTGTTCTGATTTTGTTTAGGTTTTTTCCTCCCTTATCCTAGAAAGCTGTGACACATAGCTCTTGTATTCATTCTCTTAAATAAGGGACAAATAAAATAAACAGGGTCACTTCAGAACTTACATACTATCCATCTTTTTTATTAAAGTAAATAGTCCCTTGAGTCAAGTTCTGCTCTTTGTGATATTGTTAGGTTTCATGTATTGGGAACAATACAGAAATAATTTGTTATCACCTTATTTAGGGTTTCCAAGTGGTTGTTGTTATTGTTGATGGCTTCTCAGTTTAACTGACAGCTCTGGAATTTTCTGGTGGACTCCCATCCAGACCCACCTTAGCTTTTCAAGATCAGTGAAGGACATCTAGAACACATTCTTGCAAACAAAACAATCTTTCTTGGTATCTAGCTAAGTGAGTATTCTGACTGGAGTCACTGTGCATGAGAAACAGTGTGGTACTAGGCCAAGAATGGAAAGACCCAGGTTTGAGTCAACTTCAACCTCAGAAGCTCCATGTGGCCAGGTACATTCTTTCAGTCCTAACTATCCTATACAGCTGCTTTTGTGGGGAACAATAGGAAGAGTTTCAGCCCTTTGAGGAAGGCCACATCAAGAAACCAGAATGAATTTTAAGAATTATTAAGCAAAGGTAGGACAACAAAATCTTGAAAGCATGTCCAGATTTCTCTTATATTGACCAAAATCAAAGCAGATTTGTTTCAAGTTTCTTTGCTGTGTTTTCCTCTTTCTGAGACTGTAATCTTTCATTGTTTTTCTTTCGCTATCCCCAAGATCATCTCTAAATTACCTTACAACAAGGAAGGGTATGGGCACTGCTGGAAGCTGAATGAAAGACAGAATATCAAATTAATAAGCAAACAAGCAAACAAACTTGACATGCAGAGACGCTTCTTCAAATCTCTACATACATCTACTGGGGGCTAACCTGGGACCACAATATTGAATCAGGGGGAACAGTGCATCCTCCACTTTGCAGTCATTAGGAACTCTATTCCTACCCATGATACAGGGAAAGAATTTTTAAAAAGTCACAGATGAGGCAAATTGAAACAACAAATAACTCATTGGTATAATTGAATCAAGGTGATTTGTTTAAATGTGTAGCAAGATGGTAAGACCTTTCTCATAAAAACAGTCAGCCAGACTCACCTTTGGCTTGACTTTTTATACATTTGGAATCTTTCTTAGGGTTCTTCTCATTCTGAAGTTTGCAATGAAAGCTAATTTGAAAAGATAGCAATAACACTGAGACGTATGCTTCACAATGCTTTACAGCCCCTCTCTAAGCAGTTTACAGAGTCAGCATATTTTCCCGAACAATCTGGGTCCTTATTTTACCAACCTTGGAAGGATGGAAGGCTGAGTCAACCTTGAGCTGGTCAGGATCGAACTGTTGGCAGCTGGCAGAATTAGCAATACCGCATTCTAACCATGGCTCCTTTTTGATTTATGAACAATTTTAAGCAAGCTGAATCTGAACCGTGCTTTTCTTTTCTCTGATGAATATCTCTCCAGTTGCTTATTTTGAGATTTCTAAAAACAAGAGTGGAGAGACTATACTATACAAAACATATTTCTCTCCCCTTAGTGGGGGAAGGAAGTTTATTTTACCTCTTCTTTCCCTCTTGTTTTCCGTTTCAGCCACCTGGTGGGAAGGGTTTTATGATTCCTAATCTGGGAGGCAAAAGACAAAAAAGCTGACTCCTGATGTCTGGCTGTTTGTTGCCTCCCAGTCATTCTCCCCTTTTGATCTTTGCTGTTTTGCAGCACTTCAATTGGGCACATCAATACTGATGGTTGTTGACAGCCAAATGGCTACTCCTGCTCCTATTAATTAAAAATGTATGCAGCTGATAATTTGGTAACCAAGAGAATATTGCATATATTATCCCCGTATTCTGTTCTGATTGCTAACATCTGCAACATTAATATTGAAACTGAGAAGCTGAAAAGGTGTTTTTTTTAATAGAACCTGCTCCTCCCCTTCACAATAGTTCTGTTCAAACACTGTATTAAACATGAACAAACCTGTTGATGTTAGTTGCAGCGACTCAGCATTAGTCTTTAGTTATCTTTAGTGCTGGTTTATGGCCCAAAAATCTCTAAAGAAGGTCCTGAAAAGCAATTCCAAAGTATATATTATATTGTGTGTTTATATTTTAAGTTGGTTGGTCTTGGAATACAGTTTTCTTGTATATATATATGCAACAACTACAGTAGTATTCAGCCAGTAGATGACAATGTTTACAAGTTTGAATCTATGCTATATGCTCTATGTCTTTTCTGTTCTACGTTTCCTGTTTCCTGTTACAGTTAAACAGTTAAGCAGCAAAGCACATGGTGACTGTACACTTTGTTGATCTGTGGTACTATGTATAAACAGGATTTCTAATAGTTGAGACTATTAACATTTATTTATTTATCATATTTAGCAACCATCCATCTCCCTCACAGAAACATTATGGGCTGTATACAAATAAATAATATTGAGAGTATGTTTATGCCAAATTTCAAGTTAATGAGAAAGAACCCTTTTTTCAGTTTCAAGAGAAAATAGCTAAAGTATTTTAAAAGGCTTCTTACATTATTGGTCTTTTTAAAGCAGTAAGGAAACAGAACCATTTTCCTTCCCTACTTCTTCAGGGCACAGTGGCATGATTTCTGAGTTTGTCTTTGAGACAAAAATTCCAACTTAGCCCAAAGTGATGACCTTGAAGGGAATTTTTGATCATGAGATCCAGGAAACTTAACAATTTGATTAGTCACTGAGCATGTCTAAAGTCAATTTCCTAATAGTGACTGATGAAGTCTCCACAACTTTACCAACACTGAGATGATATAAAATCTGTTCTTCATAATGGTAGTTTAGTACAATGCAGTCTGATGGCTCTAGAACAGTGGTCGCCAATCTTTTTGACCTCAGGGACCACCAAATTCATAATTTGAAATTCTGAGGCCCACCAATATGAATTTTTTTAAAAGATACATACATTTATAAAATGATAATCAGAGAACTTCCGTTTCATTAATATAAAAGGAATCTATTTAATATAACAAAATTAAAAAAGCTTATTTAATTATAACAAAATCTTAAATCTTAATTAATCATAACAAAATATTTTAAGTTGTTTAATTGTAGCAAAATTATAGTTAGTTTAAATATTACAAGTAATTGAAGCTTATTTAAATATTACACATTTTAGTGTGATATTTGCTCCTGCTTGAGACAGAGAGAGACAGAGAGAAAGACAGACAGACAGAAAGGAAGAAAAAGTGAGGGGGGTGTAGAATGAGAGAAGAAGAGGAAGAGAGAGGGGGAGGGAGGAAGGGAGAAGTAGAGAATGAGAGATAGACAGACAGACAGACATAGAAAGAGAGAGAATGAGAGACAGACACACAGACACACACACACACACACAGAGAGAGAGAGAGAGAGAGCATTAGAGAGAGAGAGAGAGCATGAGAGAGAGAGAGGCGCGAACACACACACACACAGAATGAGAAAGAGAAACAGAAAGAGACAGAGAGAAAAAGACAGACAGACACACAGAGAGAGAGAGAGAGAATGAGTGAGAGGATGATACACACAAACACAAGCACGTACACACAGAGCGCTCTGGCATTCCATTCCCCCACTGCTAAGGCTACTCTGTCACCTGAAGCCTGCAGGTCGACCTGCAGACCACTCTGTGTTTCTTTCTCCTCCTTACTAGAGCTCGGGAAAATGCTTCAGACTCATCCTCGCATTCTTCCAATTGGCAGCACCTGCTTTTTCCTGCTCTCCCCATGCATCCTGTTTGCCCGGTCCCCAAAAGCAGAGTGCAGGCTGCATTGAAAGTTCACATGGATAGTTCCAGCCCACCAGAGCAGGAAAGGCTCCTTTTTGTTTTGAGTTGCTTTCTCGGCCATAGGCCGGCCAACCGGGCTGCTCCGTATTGCTTTTTTCCTCTTGCCTGCGGTGGAAAGAGCCTCCATCCTGTCTCACTGGCTCCCTTTCCTCCTGCCTCACGTGTGCTCGTTGGGGGGTGTATTACAACTTTTTCACTCTGGGGCAGAAGGCAAGTTGAGGGTCCCCTGGTGGGGCAGAGGCAGCGCAGCTCCTCTGGCTGAATTGAGCTGAACATGGGCAGGACAGGCTAAGGAAATGCCAGGCAACCACCAAGACTGGGCGGAAAGCTGTCGGCAGGCATGGAAGAAAGTGTCGGGGACCTCTCAGCTTGCCTTTCCCCCTCTCAGCTGGTCCACTGACCGCACTCACATCACCTGTTCGGCAATGGCCTGCGGACCAGCTGAGAGGGGAAACAGGCAGCAGCACACTTCTGGAGGCAACAGGATGCCTTGCAATTCTAAGTTACCTGCATATGGTGAACAGTCCAGCAACCTCTGTGCCAAATGAAATAGCCCTAGTTTTAAATTTTGAAACTTTTAAACTCTAGATTATCCCAATTCAGTCTTTCTTTTCCATTCTAATCCAGCATTCTCTTTTGTGTCACCGGTGTCTGCTGGAGCTCTAAACTGCTTTACACAGGCCCCATTCAGTCCAAAGTTGTCTCTTTGATTAGCATGGTTTTGTAGTCACATATGTCAGGCTCTTCTGCTGTTCTCCAAAACTCCATTAACATTTATGGCAGTTACACTTATCAAGGCAGCGAATAGACCTAGCCCAGAGGTCCTCTGAAAGAGATCTGTTCTGGTTAGAGTAAAGTCTTTTCTGTGCAGTATCTTCTTGCAGACAGATACAAAGAGCAGAAATCAATGTTCTGAGCACATTATTTTCAATTATGTCCGGTCAGATTAAAAAAGGCATTCTTTTTTATCATGGGGTTTTCATTGCATACTCTTGGGATAGGTCTATTATTTGTTTGGACTTCCTCCATAAAAAGAAAAGAATAAAGACAGACCTGGTGGAAGTCTTTAAAAACATCAAAAGATCTGACATGTTTGCATTTTAGTTTTAAATGGCAGAACTAAAATCAAAGGATGGAAATGATAGCCAAATTTCTCATTAAGATTAAGGGGTACTTCCTAACAGTAAGAAGTTCTATCTTCCTAGCTGGTCAAAAAGTAGAACTGACTGACTTTAAAGACCTTTTTCTAAAAAAGCTACAGTAAACCAAAGATTAAATTTAAGGTGGACAATGTGTACCTTTTAGGTCACCTATAGTCCTGAAGTCTTAAGTTTCTCCAGGATCACACCACTAAGGTTAAAAAAAATATCAACCATTAATCAATTATTAGTGACAATGCAATTTTAACCATTTTTAGGGAAGTCACAAGTGGGGCAAATGCACTGAACCTCCAGTAAACCAATAAATCTAATTTAGCTTAATACCTTAACTGTCCTCCCCCAACAACTGAAATCTGCCCATTCCCCTGTGGTGATACTGTAACATCATGCAAAAGTGTTGCTCATTTTTAGACTAGATTATCTCCATATCTCCTTCCCATCAATGCTATTCAGACAACGCAATGTGTTGCATAGCACAGTATTGTGTTCTGATATTTTTGGGGGGTTGAGAGGGAGAAGACAGTACAGAGATTCAAGAGACTCGCCATATTGAGTCCGTGCATCTTACAACAAAGCCTCCTTCGCATCATGCAGCAAATAGACCATGAAGAACAAAAGCTGTAAAGACTATTCGTTTTAGAAGAAGATGAGTTGATTTTAATTTTCCATGAAGAAAAGGGTGTTTTGAGCTCATAATTGTAACGGGGCCAAAAATCAGTTTCACAGTACATTTTCACTATTCTCTACTCCTCCATCGGTTGATTTTTTTCCCCTTTAATAATTATTACTGAATTTGATTCAAATTACCACAGTCAGAAATCTGCACTGAGACTTATCTGGGGTCTGAATGCTTCTTGCACATCCAAGAGGGCTGCTTGCTGGTGGGCAGTTTTCAACCTACTGCAAACTTAAATTGCACAGAGGGCTGTAAACCGAAAATGCTGATAGGGGGTATTCTCAGTCAACAAGAGCAGATATCCATGCTAAAAGGGAAAGGACTTCTGAGCTTGCCTTTATTCTTCAAAGCCTTCATTAGGCTGCCTTACACTGTTTTGATTCATTTTTAAAGATTCTGGGCTCTTTGGAGCTGGAGAAGTTGTGAAAGCTCGTTATCATCACAGGCTGCTTCTTACTCACCAAAGCCGAACAATCTGCATGAGCAAATATTGATATGGCTGAACTCTTTGAAAGGACACAGTCAGTACCCTTCTCAAAGGAGGTCCCCAAAAAGGAACAGATCCATCTTCTTCAGAATCCTATTTTCACAGTCACTAAATGAAGCCCATGAGGGATTTAGCCATCTACTGTTGCTCTCTAGCAAATGTTATCCAGACTGTCTCTGAACTTTTTACATAGCTGCAACTGCTGGGAAATATTGAAAGATTAATGAACAATCATGAAGGTGTCTAATCTTTTCTAAACTATTGGATGCTAGCAGATACTGTCACCACATCATATTGCAGTAAATCCTATCAGTTAGAGCAATTTTGGTGTGGTGGTTAAGATGACCTAGAAAACAGAAGATTGTAAGTTCAAGTACCACTTTAGGCATGAAAGCCACCTAGGTGACATTGGGTCAGTCTCACCCAGCCCAAACCACTTCAAAGGGTTGTTGTTCTCAGGAAAATAGGAAAAGGGAGGAGTATTATATGCAGGTGAAACTCGAAAAATTAGAATATCGTGCAAAAGTTCATTTATTTCATTAATGCAACTTAAAAAGTAAAACTAATATATGAGATAGACTCATTACATGCAAAGCAAGATAATTCAAGCATTGATTTGTCATAATTTTGATGATTATGGCTTAAAGCTCATGAAAACTCCAAAGTCACAATCTCAGAAAATTATAATATTGTGAAAAGGTTCAATATTCTAGGCTCAAATTGTCCCATTCTAATCAGCTAATTAAGCCATAGCACCTGCAAAGGGTTCCTGAACCTTTAAATGGTCTCTCCGTCTGGTTCAGTAGGAATCACAATCATGGGAAAGTCTGCTGACCTGACAGTTGTGCAGAAAACCATCATTGACACCCTCCATAAGGAGGGAAAGCCTCAAAAGGTAATTGCAAAAGAAATTGGATGTTCCTAAAGTGCTGTATCAAAGCACATTAACAGAAAGTTGTGTAGAAGGGGAAAGTGTGGAAGAAAAAGGTGCATAAAACTATGTCTTTTCTCCATAGTCTAGTATAATTTTTGAATGTCAGAACTTTGTGCAAGGATAATGTAGGCAAAGGACTTTCCTCATAGATTTCAGAGACAGGGCAATTTAGTTATGAAAAGTATATTTGTGCAAAACTGTTCTGCTTGGTTCTGATGGAAAAGTGGGACTTGGAACTCTTGAAATAGTGGTTTGGGAGTTCCTAGAAGCACTCATTTAATGGCTCCGTTTGTGGCTTTTATGGAATTTTATTTTTCAAATACGCCAATTCACATATAAACCTAAGACAGCTATACTAATATCACTTACTTGAAAGCAATGGGATATTACATTTCTCTTAACTTGGATAAGTCTACACTATTAAATTCTTAGGACTACAAAGTAGTTAAAATCCACCATAATCCTTACCATAAGTATTTTAATTAGAAACCATCTGGAAATGTAGGTTTCCAGACTTGAGAGTAAAACTAGTGTTTCTGTTTTCACAATTAAGTTTTCATGTTAACACTTTGCTGCTTCTTGTTAGAGTGTTCATGCTCGAAAAAACTGAATGCTCCTCCAGATGTTCTCCAGCAGCTGTTCCTTGCCAGGAGATTTCAGATTTTGTGAGGTTCTCACCTGAAAAATCAGTTTCAGGAGACATCTTCCCTCCTATACCTACTCTTTTCTGCTTTGAACTGAAGGTCAGCCAAGAAAGGAGACATGACATCAGAACAGTGAGAGATATTCTGAACCTCTCTGGAGTTTTTCCATTTTAAACTTAGCTGGCTATAAATAAAATAAATATGATCATTCAAACATGAAGAGAAGTGGGGTGAGATTTTGCAAAGAGTTCATGAAGTCCAGTATTCTGAGTCACACAATGAACACCCAAATACATCTTGGAAATTTACAAAGAGATTGTCAGGGTGATAGCCCTGGTATTTATGGCATGTTGTGTTTGATAGTGGAGTTGGTACTGTGTTTGGGCTATAGTCCTGTCCTCCATAAATGTATCTACAAGTAGACTCATTTAAAACAGTCTAATGGTGGGGAATTTAATTATTTGTGCTATGCAAAGAAGTAGCTTTTCAAAATTTAGAAAATTTTCATCCTTGTACCTACCATTCCAGAATCAGCTTGCAAGCAATGTGCTCGTATAAGTCTTCTATTTTTGTCAAATGAACCCATCAGTTACTAATTCAGCTATGTTACATCCAAAATAGAAAGAGTTGATCACACAGTCTTCGATTTCCATTTGTCTGTAGCAATGAAGTTCTGTTCCTAGAATGATAAAAGGGAAAGATGGCTTGAAGATTTCATGTCCTTCCTCCTTCAGAGCAACTGCCCACATTTTATTTTTCTCGCCATCAGATAAAGCACAGACCACACAGCTGGTTACAGGTAGTCCTCAACTTACGGTGATTTGTTTAGTGATGATTCAAAGTTAGAATGGCTCTGAAAAAAGTGGCTTATGATTTTTGCAGCATCCCCATGATCACAGGATCAAAATTCAGACCCTTGGAAATTGACTTGTGATGGTTGCAGTGTCCTGGATCACGTGATCACCTTTTGCAACTTTCTGGCAAGCAAAGTCAATAGGGAAGCCAGATTCACTTAACAATTGTGTTACTAAATGATTCACTGCAGTGATTCACTTAACAAGGATGGCAAGAAATGTCATAAAGTGGGGCAAAATTTACTTAACCTATGTCTTGTTTAGCAACAGAAATTTTGGGTTCACTTGTGGTCGTAAGTCGAGGACTACCTATATTCTTGATAAGTTGGGGCAACTTTTGACAGCAGGGTTGAAATTGACAAGAATTCTGCCATATCCCAGTATCAAAGCTCCAGGCTACCAATTTTCTTTATTTTTTCCTCTTTTTTTTGCATAAATTAGTTTTGGAGCGACTGTCTTCAGAAACAGATAAGACTGCCTGCCCCATCATTTTGTACAAGAGGAACTGGGACAAATTTTTGTTGCTGAAGGTTCTCCCAAGCATTGACAAAACATATCCAGGCAACCAATCTATCCATGGACACTTTTTATGAGAGAGTTATTTCTCACTCTGATTCTTTTTTTAAAAAAAAACCCAAAACAAACCAACACTTATCTAAACCATCAACAGATTCAGACAGTTCTTCCTTCTCTGCGTTAAAAGGGCAGGAAGGCAAGAGTTTTAAGTTCAGAAATTGCCTAGAGGCAAGTATCTCATGGGAAAGTTGAGCATTCTGGAGTTCTTCTATTAAATACAATTAATTAATTGATGTCTCCAGCCTAATTTCCAGGATGGTTGAGAATGCATTTCCTCTCATTTTCTTTCCAGCCATTGCGACAGTATATAATGGAATAACAGAGTTGGAAGGGACAGGCAGGAATCCTTATACTATTTCAGATAAATGGTTGTCTAAACCTCTTCTTAGACACATCCAGTGTTGGAGCAATCACAACTTCTGGAGGCAAGGTGTTCCATTGATTAATTGTCCTAAGTGTCAGGAAATTTCTCCTTAGTTCTAGGTTGCTTCTCTCCTTGATTCGTTTCCATCCATTGCTTCTTGTCCTGCCTTCAGTCGCTTTGGAGAATAGCTTGGCTTTCTCTTCTTTGTGGTAACCCCTGAAATATTGGAACACTGCTGTCAAGTCAACCCAGTCCTTCTTTTCATTAAACTAGACTTACCCAATTTCAGCAGCTATTCTTTAAATCTTTTAGCCTCCAGGCCCCTAATTGTCTTTGCTGCTCTTTCCTGCACTCTTTGTAGAATCTCAACATCTTTCATATCATGGCAACCAAAACCGGATACAGTATTCTAAGTGTGGTCTTAACAAGGCATTTTAAAGTGCTATTAACACTTCACATGATCTTGATGCTATCCTTCTATATGACATGGTTATAGTTACTGGGTAGAGTGAGGGCAATTGGACAGACTGAATGCAAAATTTCTGGCGTGTTAATCTGTCAGCACCACCACACATAGCACTAGACTTTTAAATGAATCAGAGGAACGGATGGCTTGGCAGCATCACAGCTACCACAATTGCTCACATCTTTTTTTTTGCAGGGGCTGGATCAATTTACAGATGGTCAGATAATACCGAAAACAAAATTTAAGGGACAAATTCATTTTTTTTAATTTTTATTCCTGCATGGAATGCCGAACAAAAGAATTCAAACTGTGGGACAGGGCAAAGATTGATTGTCTCTTACATTTACTTATTGATCAGTTGGAGAGAGAGCACAGATTGCCTCCTCCACTTCACCTGTGATCTGAGGTCTATAACAGGGGGAGGAAATCCCACAATCAGCTTCAAAGCAACTTGGAGATATTGTGGCATGTGAAGGTATCACAAGCTTGATCAGTGATTCAAAATTTTTAATGTTGGGAAGAAATATATTCATGCACATTGTCCATTATATGTGATGCCTCTAATAATTTTTTACTCTTAATCTTTTTATTCTTTGAAAGTGTTCTTTGCAGGGCATGAATCCCTAAATACTTTGATTACCTTTCCCCTCATCTTTTCCAGTTTTACAGTAGAGATCAAACTTGCCCTTGGCATTCCAGATGTTGTTGTGCCATAAATTTACCTGAAGCCATTATTAAACCGACAGTGTTATTTTCAGGCCTTTTCCTCATATTCCCAGTGTGATGTTCATAATTGTTTGTTTGTTTCTTTGTTTTCAAATAGTCAC
The DNA here is from genome assembly GCA_032468095.1 of Pareas carinatus. Lineage (NCBI taxonomy): Eukaryota > Metazoa > Chordata > Lepidosauria > Squamata > Pareidae > Pareas > Pareas carinatus. The sequence continues at coordinate 16,002 of JANHFO010007027.1, forward strand.
ACACTGAGTGGACATATTCATGATGCTAATCACCATCACTTTCTTTCTGAGTCAGTCACTGCCAACTCAAACTTCACTTATACATATACAAGCTTTAGATTTTTTTTAAAAAAAAATCTCTAATGTGCATAATTTTCACTTCATTGCATTGTGTAGCATTTCCTGTTTTGAAGCCTAGTTACAAAATTGTTGATAAATGATTGCTTCATTGTTTCAGTGCTGATTGCACCCCTATGGGCAAAATTAGGATCACAGCCTTAATTAATCTAAAAAATAGAAGGGTGACCATAATTGTACACTTGTACTATCTTTAAATAAATAGATATTCAACAAGTAGCCTTCCTGTTGGCTTTAACAGCTACTGGCACTGCATCTCAAAATAACCTAATTCAATCTACATTCGTCTACCTCTTTCAGAGTCAAAAGCTTCTATCTACAATGAAAAATTCCCTTTTTAAAGAAGAAGCCAATTGCCCTCTCCAAACACCATTTACTTTTACTCCACCCTAAAAGTAACAGCTCAGAGATGCAGTGAAAAATGTAGTTCAGAATAAATTGACTGTGTTGAACATTTGTAATTAAGCATGATAACCAATTACCCCGATACCTGGAGAAGCACTGTGTTCCACTACTTTCACATCAGAGTCTTCCTAATCAAATTGAAATAAACCAGGCACTGCTACATAAAATAAGCAAGATCAGAGTATTTGCTAATGAAACTCAGAAATGGATTTCACTGCAGGAAAACCTTCATTGTCAGGTGAAAGGTAACACTATTGAAATCTTAAGGGTCATTTCCATTTGCATGCAATTGGGGGAAAGTCTCCCTTTGCTCCTTTATTCTTCCCTTTTCCATTTTTCACAGCCCTGCTAAATGTCTGCTTTTTTCATGTGATGATTCAATGGTATAATGTTAACATGGCCTACCAGTATCTAAAAATACAGCCAAATAAGAGTATTTTGTGCCAATGCAGCAAGCATCCCATTTCAATTATTACTTAATTTCACACTGTGATGGTGTTTTCCTCGAATTCAAATGAAAAGATGCACGACATCTAGGAGACAGAAGACGAAATGGTGAGGCTTCAAAACACAGGCCTGAAATGTATATTATGGCATGAGTGACACTACTTAAACCCTTTGTAAAATGTAACATTTCCATGCACCCATTTGTCAGAGCATCCCTGGCTAGTGTTGGCTACAAACAGGTTCCTTGGGTACAAGGATGGTGCGCAGAACAGAAGTGTCTGTACCAAAGAAGTAGCAGCAAAGCACAAGTACAGACTGCAGTGAGTTGCAAAAAC
>JANHFO010007027.1:31337-41578 GCA_032468095.1 Pareas carinatus
TACATCAGACGGTTGAAGAAGAAAAGATGGCTTTGGAAGAATATCTGAAGGACAATAAAGAAGATGCACTGAAGTTAGTATACCAGGAAGGCTTACTGACTACTGGAGAGACCAAATTGGTCTACAAGAAAGACCAAATGAAGAACAGAATGGAGGCATGGGAAGACAAAGCACTATATGGCCAGTAATTAAAAAAATAGCAGGGAAAGCAGATAACAAGAAGACCTGGCAATGGTTAAGAGCAGGAAAGTTGAAGAGAGAGACCGAGGGACCAAGCCTTAAGGACAAATGCATACAAAGCCAAAGTCGAAAAGACAGCAACAGACAATAAATGCCGCCTCTGCAAAGAAGCTGAAGAAACAGTGGACCATCTGGTAAGCTGCTGCAAGAAGATCGTACAGACTGACTACAAGTAGTGGCATGACAAAGTATCAACAATGGTACATTGAAAGATCTGCAAAAAATCAAGAAATATCATTTGTCTGCAAGCAAGAACTTGTGGGACCATAAAATAGACAAAGCCATAGAAAATGAAGCAGTTAAACTGCTCTGAGATTTTAGAATTCAAACATACAGGCATCTACTGCATAACACCCTGGACATAGCAATTGTCAATAAGAAAGACAAAAAAGTCAGGATAGTGGATGTTGCAGTTCCTGGAGACAGCAGAATAGAAGAGAAAAAACTGGAGAAGATCACAAAATACAAAGTCTTACAAATAGAATTGTAACAACTCTGGCAAAAGCAAGCAAGGGTAATCCCAATAGTAATAGGTGCCTTAGGTGCAATCCCAAAACAACTGAAGCACTATTTGAACACCATCGGCACTGACAAATTCACCATCAGTCAGTTGCAAAAGGCAGCTTTACTAGGAACAGCTACCATCCTGTGACGGTATCTGTAACACCATCAAGCATCCACATCTGCCTATCCCAGGTCCTTGGTAAGGTTCCGATAGGCAGACAAAATTGCCAAAATCCAGTCTTAAAATCTGGCAGACTGTGCGATGAACCATAAAAAAAATGATGATATGATGATGAGGAGGAGGAGGAGGAGGAGGATGATAACAACAACAACAACATACATTATCATTATTATTGTCATTGTTGTTGTTGTTGTTGTTGTTAACTGACTTCCGCAGCCCTGACTTCCGTAGAGAGAATGGCTGGCTGAAGACTTTAAAAAGTGAAGAAATCCCACAGGGGGAAAAGAAGGGGGAAAAATCCTTGTCTTATTGAGCTTCATTTCCTTGCCTCTTGTAGTCCTCAGACTCTTTAAAGTATTATGTGGGTTGCAGTTAGAAAAGGGTTACTTAGCTTTGTGGTACATTGAAAAATGTACCCAACATCTCTCTTTGCTCTCTCAACATTTCTCTTAATGGGATTACAGTGAATGCCTGTATGAAAAGAGAGGCAGCAATTTTTAAAAAAACTTCATTAGCATATTTTTGCAACTTTATTTTCACTTTTTCTTCTAAATTAAAAAGTTAAAATCTTGGTTGCCATTTTTGGGAGCTTTACAATCCTGTTGGAGTGCAGACGCCAGAAATGTAAGCAGTGTGATAATGAAATAGTACAGTGGATTCATAAAAAAAATGCAGAGGTCTTTGCAGAAACTCAGATCTTAATCCACCCACAGCCACAAAATCTACTCATATCTACCAGACCACACTCCTTTTCAGACCACCGTACTTCGCAGGAAGTTTTGTATGGATAACAATTGAAGGATGAATATATACCACTTTGAGTCCCATATGAAAGTTGAAAATAAATTGATTAAATAATTGATTCATACCATTAAGATATTGGCAATAATCTTCCCTATCTTACATATTCATTTTTGTAATGTGTAAGAAACAGCCAAAATGGAAAACAAGCATCTAACTTAACATACTTGAATTGGTGATTTAGTATGTGTTAGATCAATGTCGATTGGGATTCGTAGAGATGAGGCAGAGTCAGATACTTTGTAGTTGCTTTATTGATGCAGTTAAAATCTGAGTGATTCCCGGCGGGTTCCACTCTTTAAACCATTTCAAACATGGCGCTCTGTCAATCAGTTGTCCGGGATTTCCAGTGCCCAGGAAATTCCTCCCAGTCAAAGAATTCGGACACAACATCCTTCCCTACCCAGATGGCCTTTTCACAGCTATTTGCGAATGTAATCACGCAAATGTGCTGGGGGTTGAAAAGGCCGAATGGACCTATGAAGTTCAGTCATCAGGGCATTGGCTGAGGGAGAGGGTGTACTGTACATACAACAGTATGTACTATGATACCCTGGAAGACTCTGTGCAGAAGAGATTTTTATAAAGAATAGGCTACCAGTATATATTTTACAGATCAGTTTTTCTCAATCTCAGCAATTTAAGATGTGCGGACTTCAACTTCCAGAATTCCCCAATCTAGCATGCTGACTGAGGAATTCTGAGAATTGAAGTCCACAAATCTTAGTTGCTGAGGTTGAGAAACACTGTTATAGACAACATAATTGATAAATAGGTAGGTAGGTAGGTAGGTAAATAGATGGATATCAATTAAAAAACATTTGCCTCACAGAAGACTCTTGATTGTTGCAGTTTGCAGCATAGGAACGTTTACTTGACTTTAATAAAGAGATCTCTTATTCATTTTAAGAGTTTGGAGGACATCTCAGTAGTGAAATATGCTCCTTTTCAAATGAGATGTAAATATGTATAAAATAATTTTTTAATCAGTGACATTTCTTTAATTGACTGTCAGGCTCCTGAATTCCAGAGTAATCTGAACTTCTGTAGCCTAGCAAAGCTGTTTTATCTTTTCCCAAGTGCCAAGCAGAAACAATTGAATTACAATGTGCAGGTTCCATTTTCAAAAATAATAAAAGGAGAAAGAAAGATCAAAAGAGAGTTCAAAACACCCAGCAAAATTAAATTAGCACAGAATGCTTGCTACAAAAATATAGGAGACATTTCCTGCCTAGAAACAGACCAAGAGCACATAACCTCAAAAGGTAGAAAGAAAAGTTGAGGTTATATTTTTAAAAGATGCCATTCTATGACGGATGGAAATGTTTCCCATTTTTTGAGGTTCTGATTAAAGTCATTGCAATGACCTGTATGAAATAATTATTATTATTATTTCCATGCGTTTGGAGTTAGAAACTCCCTTGATTTTCTATGTACTCATATACATAAGGAATAAGAAAAAAAAGCTCTCCTGAATAATATACTGGAGGGGTGAACTTTCACATTATTCTATTAAAATGCTATATAATTTATAGTATAAATATAACAGAAAAAAGATAGATTGCATAGTCTTTAATTAAAAAGATTCAGACAAAGTAGATCAAAGCTGGTTGAAGTCTGCAAATGTATTAAATGCCATAGCTCACTGGTAGAGCACATCTGATCCCAGCTTCAGTCTCTGGTTTAAATAATCTCACGGAGCAAGAACAGGAAAGATTTCTCCTGCAACACTTAAATGCGCAAGCAGGAATGTATTCCAGAGATATCACTATGGTCTGCTTCAGTATGAGTCTGTTCTTTATCTTGGAGAATGATGACCTGTAAAACCACTTGCGCTTGGTAGACTTTTCAATGGTATTTCATGACAGTGAATTTTTTTTCCAGAACAGAATTTTTAAAAGCCTGCGATCTTAACATCTCTCCAGTTCTGAAATCACAAGCATCTACATTCAGAATCAAGTCACACTATATAAAAGCAGAAATTATCAGAATATTTTGAGTGTTTTCAATTATGAAATTGGGTAAAAAGGAAATGATTGGGTGGTTTGGTGAGAAATGTTCATATAAACAATTTTGGTAGTGAGTGCAAAAGAATGAGTTATTTTTAGGTGTTTGGTTGATGTATATCTAGCAAAAATAGGAAAAAATAGTGGGTCTAGCTTTTTAGGTAATTTGCATGAATATTTTTTAGAGGCAAGATGATCAAGTAACATCGGTATGTTTACAGGTTTATATTTACAGAATAATATTTAGACTTAAACTGTCTACAGTGGACCTCACTCCATTTCTAAAAGGTCTATAAAAGGGGCGTGCATAAGCGCACTAACGTGCCTACAGTCCTTGTCCTACTGTCCCCATTTACTTGTTCCTACTTATATGTTCATATATGTTTTTATTTTTATTTTTTTTACCCTTTACTATTGTTGATGTTCTATATGCTTGACTAAAAATAAATAAATAAAATAAAATAAAATAAATGTTGTTACATCCTCAAACCCCAATAAATTTAGACTCAAACTGTCTACAGTGGACCTCACTCCATTTCTAAGAGGTATATAAAAGGGGCGTGCATAAGCGCACCAGCGTGCCTACCGTCCTTGTCCTACGGTCCCCATTTACTTATTCTCACTTATATGTTCCTATATGTTTTTATTTTTTTTATCTTTACTATTGTTGATGTTCTATATGCTGTAATTGTAATTGTAATTTTTATTTATACCCTGCCTCTCCTCAAATGCATGGGGATAAGAAAGAATTTCCCTTTCTCCCCCTTCCATAAAACAGGCAAAATATAAATACATGCAGATAGACCAGACTAAAATGATCTTAAAAGATAAATGACAATGCACCATTTTCTTGAATTACAATTTGGAGAGAAGGTCTCCTAATTGCCGATTCTTATTTTGATATAAACTGTCTTCAGAGTTCAAGTAATCATATATATTCAATTACAAAAGGTTTCCTAAATCTTAAGACTGTAGCACACAGCAGACAGGGTTGCTTTTGCGCTACTGCCCAGCAGTATATCTCATTCATTCATTTTATTTAACACTGAATCAAGAAAGAATCCTATAGAATTAAAAAGGCAGTGTCTCATTTATGTTTCTGCTTCAGTTTGACCTAATAAAAGTAGTACTGTCCCTTTTCATTTTGGCAATCTCTGCTAAGTTCGTTACTTTTAGTGTCCATTCTTTAATAGTAGGTAATTGTTCCTTCTTCCAGTACTGCGCAATCAAAAGTCTTGCCGCTGTTATCAAGTTTAAAATCAATCTGTTTTCAACTACAGTACAATCTGTGGTTATACCCAATAGAAAAACAATTGTGGTGTAAATTGTATCCTCTTTTTCAAAATATTCTGCATGATCCACCAAATTCCTATCCAAAATGCTTTAACTTTTTTACGAGTCGACCCAATGTGAAAATAAGTAGCATTTTCGCAATCACATCTCCAACATTTAGCATTGTACATTTGGATACATATTCGCTAACTTTTTTGGATCCAAATGTATAGAACATCTTGTAAAAATTTTCCCTCAGATTTTGTGCTTGTGTGAATTTGACCATTAGTCACCCAAATTTTTCCTCAGGTATCCAACATTATAGGTTCCTGGATATTTTGTGCCCAGGAAATTACAATGTTATAGCTTAGAGTAGCAAACAATAATAATAAAAAAGAAGCATTGCCAAAGCAGTTCTCGATTGGTACAAGACAGCAATAGCATGGAGAATGGTAATTGGCAATTGTATAAGAAACACTTATGATAAGGTGTGTTCACTGAGGATGAGAATGAGTGAATATCTCCATATAGTGAATGAGTGAATATCTTCAGCAGCCCAAATAATTTGAACTTAATGTTAGATAGATTATATACAATCAGGAGCATAGGTCTGAAAATTAATGTATCACTGGACAAGGTCTTTGACCTATTACTGTAATTGAATCCGGAGTTACAATTGTCCTGGTGTTAAATGGATTATCATGTGACCAACCCATTGATCATGGACATTTTTTTTGTAGTGGTCATTAAGTGAATCACCATGGTTGTTAAACAGTTCCTTGTTAAGTGAACCCATTGTTCACAATGGGATTGTTTTTCTATTGGAAACTGGAAGTAAATGGTGGCTTTTAGCAAAAAAACCCCCAAACCATTGTAAATCGCAGTCACGTGACTATGGGATGCTTTAAATGATCATAAATACGAGTCGGTTGATCAGAGCCCAAAGTGCCGTCATTTGACCCATGAGGGGGCGCTGTTGGAACTTTGAATCTCGGCCCTTTTGGGGGGTCCATCATAACTTGGTTATAAAATGGTTGCTAAGTGACTGGTCATAAGTCAAGGACTATCCATAGTTATGCTTGACAGGAAAATGTAGCGAACACTTACAAATATGTGCAAATAGTGATCTATTTGCGGAAGCATTGGCATGCCGTATGTGCTCATGTGTATTTGGACACACATTCTGAAAGAAAGTTTGAGTTTGCATATCGAACATTTTGTTACCAAGCTACCCTCCCCCGAAAATAAGACCTCTCCGATAATAAGGCCTCGGACTTCCGGTTCTGGGCGGCCTCGGCGGAAAAATGAGACCTCCCCTGAAAATAAGACATAGCGCCTCTTTGGGTGCAAAAATTAACATAAGACAGTGTCACAGTGGGTGACATCTCTAGCAGATTTCTAGGGAATTGCCAATCCCCTGGAAATCCGGTGAAGATGTCAGTTAGCCTGATAATGAAATGTTCGGAAATCAACGTACAATCTTGGAGAATGCACCTCCACCCTCATAGTAAAGAGTGCCTACCTGCTTTATCATGTGGGTAGTCTTCACTTAACAACCGACCTGTTTAGCAACTGTTCAACGTTGCAAGGATGTTAAATCAGTTCTCGTACTTGCAACCATTGCAGTGTCCTTGCAGTCAAGATTTGGGCACTTCACGATCAGTGGACTTTTATGACTTTTGCAAGATAGCATGGTCACATGAGCAACATTTCCATGTTTCATAGCTGGCCTCTGAGAAGCAGAGTCTATGGAGAAGGCAGAGGTGTCAGGTGCAAAGAATTGGGACCAGCCTTTTGGCTGCAGCATAGATTTATTTAAGCCTCTGCACAAGAATCTAATCAACTAACGTTAACACTAAATTGGTGCCAGAAAAGGGTCAATGGAGTTCTGGAAAGGTTGGACTTATGATGTATGTATATAATTATGCCCCCTAGCTCTGCCTGCTCTTCTCCTACAGGTGTAAGGTCACAAATCGTAGTCAGACGATGCCTCACTTAATGACCATGTGCGATTCACTTAATGACCACAGCAGAAGTAAGATTGTAGGTCTATGGTGGAGGCATTATGTCTCATTTGACAACCGCATTGCTTAGTGATGAACTTTTCCATCCCAGCTGCAGTTGTTAAGTGAGGACTATCTATATGAATACTACACTAAGCTTTTTTAAATGAGCATAAATGCTGCACGCTTCCCATCTCTGTATGTATTTGGTCCTCCTGTTTGAAACGCATTTTTATTTGAAATTTTCCTCTCTGCTGAACTGCCATATTAATTTCCTGTTTTTAAAGAGACCACAAAGCATTTGATCCCCGCAACAGACTCCTAAATGCAGCCATTTCTCCCCTTCTATTATCTTGATAGCTATTACTAGATAGGTGCAGATTAAGGTCCACACGCATCTAACACTAACATGCCTTATTGTACTAAAAATGATGATCTTCATAAGCCCACAATATCAATATAACAGTATTATGCATAAATACCCTTGTATAATGCTTATATAGCAACAGACATCAATACACAAATGATCCATGGAGTAATTAATATCAATAACTCCAGGTTGTTATAATCCCAAAGAGAAAAACTCTGTTCAATTAACTTGCCCATGTTGCATTTTTCTAAATGTCCTGAGTGCACATGATAATGTTAATCAACAAACTATTGACCAGAGATTCATGGGAAGACAATGCTTATAAAACATGGTAGCAAAAAATAGATTTATATAAATACACTAGCAATCTGTACCCACGCTACGCTACGGGCTTAGTATTGTGGGCTCCGTAAGCTCCGTGGGTCCTGAAAAAGCGATCCACAGGACTGGGGGAAGCTTCTAATTAAGGCTGGAGGCCTCTCTGGAGGAGTCCCCCAGGTTCATCGATTGTTTTTTAGGCCAATGCGGAGCTTGGGGACGCTTCTAAGCAGGCCAGCCGCTGGTTCTAGAGGCCTCCCGAAGCTCCGCGGGGGCAGAAAAAACGATTGATGGACCTGGGGGACCCCTCCAGAGAGGCCTGCGGCCTTGATTAGAAGTTCCCTCCAGACCCGCGGATTGTTTTGTTGGGACACGTGGAGCTTTGGAAGGCCTTTAGAATGGGCTGCTGGGCTGCTCAGAAACGTCCCAGAGTTGCGCGGTGGCCGAAAAATCCATCCGCAGGGCTGGGGGAAGCTTCTAATCAAGGCCGCAGGCCTCTCTGGAGGAGTCCCCCAGGCCGGTCAATTGTTTTTTAGGCCCACGCGGAGCTTTGGGAGTAGAGGGAGAGTGGGGAGAGGGAGAGTGGGGCCTGACTTACCTACCCTGCTGCTCCATGCCTTGCTGCTCCCGCCTTCGCCATGAATGTTGGAGAATCTGCCTTCGCATTTAAATTGTGGATGCCCCTTCACACTGTGTCCTCTGATTGGCCCAGCACAGGTTGGCTCCTTCCCCTTTCACTAAACCTTAAATAACTCCTTTAAAAATAATTTCTGTTGAAAAATTTTAGTTCTATTCTGCTCCTAGATGTGAATCCAAGGTATGTATGAATTTTCAGTACTGTAGCCTTTATGGTTTCTGAGAAATAGCGGCAATTCAGACGTCAGTGAGTGGGAAACGAGTGGGTTTTTGACAAATATATCTATAGGTTTATTTCAGAACGTTTATACTGCCCTTCTCCCTGAACGGACCCAGGGCGCTGCACAGCCAGAATAAAAATAGCACATAACACAGACAACACAAATACAATTTCTAAAAGATATATACATAGTGGCTGAATTTAAAATCGTAATTTAAAACCAAATTTGTGACAAATTTAAGTTATAAATAGGATTATATAATTTAAATAAAATTAATAATAGTTTGAGAGCAGAAAGAAGGTGTGGTTAGGCCAAACCAGCCTGGGTAAATAGGTGTGTTTTAATAGCTTGGCGGAAGGCATGGAGGTCTGAGATAAGACGAATCTCTAGGGGGAGATCATTTCATTGGCTGGGTGTGGTGGGCAGAAGGTCGAGCCAAAGGAGAGAATGGCTGACCATGACAAGGGTTCCATAATCATGTCCACTAATACCAGGCCATCCAACCACTGGTCAGAGATGAAAATCAAGTCCAGCGTGTGTCCCCCTGTATGAGTAGGGCCATGAATTAATTATTTACAATAATTAAAAAAATATTTTAATTTTTATTACTCATTTCATTTTTGTTCCTCCTTTCGCATCCTTTCTTTAATTATTCTATTTCACTATTTCTTTGATATTAGTGTAACTCTTGTCTTGCAGCAAGTGTTTCCATGGCAAGTTAGCTGTGGCAAGTTAGCTTGTGGCAAGTTGACTATGACAAGTTGTCCCACAGTGAGTTGGCAATAGTGAGTTGGCCATGACAAATTGTCCTAGACCCATTCCAAGATACCCGCAGGCTACAACTGATAATGAACAATAGACAAACATGAAAAACAACCTGAAGCAGCAGATTCACTGAAAGACATAGTTGACTTGTTTCTTTTTTTGCAAGTTTGGACTAACATGATCATGTTACTCCTGGTGTTCTAAAAAACTAAAACACACATAATGCAATAAACATTTTCTATATGCTGTGCTGGCTCTTAAAATGGATTCCAGGAAGAGCTCCATTTTACTACATCTCTCAAAGGCCAACACAGTTGTGACAAGCATACAGTACATTTCCATTTAAAATTATTCCACACTCTGGAGGCAAAGAAGAAGAAAATGTCCTCCTAGACTTAGACTCAGCACTGATCCCAGAGAAGGGAGATTCCTTGGATAAACTGCTGTTTCCGTTAAATGGAACTAATTTGGTTACAGGCTTAAATTTAAATAGAATTTGGCCTGGTTCTACTACTTCTTTCCTTTGATATCAACCCTAATATTTATGTTCTGACTTGCACTCAGAATCTGCCTCCCTCCAGGTGTGTGGAAAGTTGTTGGTCTGGATACTTCAGGGAGGGCCAGGAAGGGAAACCCATCTGCTGCTACAATTGTGTTCGCTGTGCAGAAAGAACCTTCTCCTTTCAGGAAGGTAGGTGACTCCAGAGTGAAGCAGTCCTTGAGTAGCAGAATAACGGAGTTGGAAGGAACCTTTGAGGTTCAACCCTCTGCTCATTCTGGACAATGGGCTATACAATTCTGGACAAATGGTTGTCCAATCTCTTCTTGAAATGATCCAGTGATGGAACACATTTGGGTGTTTTTGCCTAAATGTAGAACCTTACTTTTATCACCATTGAATTTCTTTTTGTTAGATAGGGCCCA